>CAUYRH010122157.1:0-31733 GCA_963574655.1 Perodicticus potto | reverse complement strand
GCCAAAATGCACCACATCAATGGGCAATGGAGGCCTTAAATTTCTACACAGTTTATTCACCAGCATACTGGTTGAAAATAATTTCTGTCTATGAGGATCAAATGGAATAAGGTATGGAAGTAATGTTAACACTGTAAAATTCTACACACTGAGTATTATACAGTACTACTTAACTGGGAAGAAATTTTCTCTTTTTCTTTTTTTTGAGACAGAGTCTTACTCTGTTGCCCTGGTTAGAGTGCTGTGGCATCATCATAGTTCACAGCAACCCCAAACTTTTGGGCTCAGGAGAGCCTCCCAAGTAGACGGGACTACAGGCACTTGCCATAATTCCCAGCAAATTTTTTTTTTTTTTAATTTTTAGTAGAGATGGGGGTCTTGCTCAGGCTGGTCTCAAACTCCTGAGCTCAAGTGATCCTCCGAACGTGGCCTCCCAGAGTGCCAGGATTACAGGTGTGAGCCACGGTGCCCAGCCAGGGAAAAAATTTTCTATAATTGCAAGTCATAAATACAACTTCTGAAAGAATACTAGCAGCTTTTACATTTGCTCCTAAATGTTTGTGAATCTGAGACTGACGGGATCCACCCTGACTGGGGAAAAAGGAAAATGTTCCTGCATCAATTTGCAGGTCAATTTGGCCTGTCCCTACTGCAGGCAGACAAGGGCTTAACACGCCAGTCCCTAGTTATCTTCACGGAGTACCTTTACAACCAGTTTGGGGAATGATGGTGTAGAGGGAGAGGGCAGACATGAGGAGAAACAGGGGAATTGTCGTTCATGATTCTGTACGCTATCATTTGGAGGGCTAAGAAAAATGTCTAGCCAGTAAAACACAGTAGTGTACCCTTAATGCCTTATAAAAGATGATCCGATCCATCCAGTCCGTACTTTTGACTGTGTGCAAAATATCAGTACTAATGCCTCTGGGGCCTCAGATGAACGGAGAACATCAATCAACCGGGACTCCAGACGGAAAGCACCAAAAATGATAAGTCTTTCAATGCTATTACTGTTCTCACCAAGTCAATGGCTATAAAAGACTTTTGAATATTTATCTCCAGCAGACAAATGTGATTGATTTGAGATAATCACACAGGCTTCCCATGTAAAAATGTCAGAGTGGCTGAAGAACAGCAGCTTCATACTGAAGACACCCATTTCCTCTGACTTCAGAGCTGCACCATCTGGTCTCAAAGTTTTTCCCTTTGAGGAAACAGCTGTAGAAAGGTAGCCCAGTCCAACCTTGCTGATAGAACTTTGCAACCACAGTGACACCTACTGACTCGCTGAGAAAGAGCAGGCTTTGCAAGAATTCAATCCATAGATCCCGAGATTGCCTTACAAGCAGAGGCAGAGTGGGTGCATCAGAACGTAATGAATTCTGGTGAGATGTGCTTTTAGGAATAAAACAGATGGCTCTTCTTCCTCCCTTGAGTCTTTTTTCCCACCCTCAAAATCTCATGAGAATGTCAGCTCATAAATGCTACCATCTTTTTTTTTTAAATTCTACCATCTTTTTCCATCACTACCCTCCTGGAGGAGGAAAGTGAAGTTTTACAATTATATGGGCTCAAGAGTAAATATCATCAGGAGAGCTTGATACTAACATGAAGTTTATAAAAATCAGGACTCCCAAGGAAAATCTGATAAGCTTTCAATCTCTGAGAAAAATCTTCAAAAGGTGATGAGTAACCACCACCTACAAGTGAGTTTTGCTAGCTGTGCAACTTTCACTTCTTTGTTTTCTCACCCCTTTTAAGTTCTACTGAGACATTAAAAGTGGAAATAAGTTAAAAGAATCCTAAGCCTGACAGAGGTAGATGTCTCTGAATTTTATATTTCGGCTGGATGACCACCCTAGTTGAGATTTTTATATAATTAAAATAACTGAAAGGCTATATGTAAGGAAAGAATTTCTTTGCCTTTTAAAAATCACCCTATTTTGATAAATAAAATTTGTATGCTCATTCTGTCATTTGTAGTATGAAAAATGTATTGCACTTTCCAAAAATTGTTTTAAACATATAGTCGGGTTAAGGAGCATGCATACAGGATTATCTCTGAAAAGAACAGATCGAACTAGCTAGCCTGCAGGCAGCTACTTAAGAGCTTAGTGTTGGATTGATAGTGGCAAATGTTAGCTTTTCAAAGGTCCGACCTAATCCAGTTCCCAGTTTAGGAAGTCAAAAAGAGAAAAATAATTCCATCTCTCAAACACATACGAAGCAAAGTCTTCCCCAACCAACAGGTGAGTCTTCAATGCAGTCTGTGCATCAGCACATACTTTGGCTACGTTCACACAGTAAACCATAGAAACACACTGGCTCTGATGGCTACCTGGGGAAGACAGACAGACTAACCCAGTGTTTACTTAGTATAGTCACCGGTGGCTTCTTCGGTCAGCGGGACTTTGGAGATGCTTACCGTGTGCCCACAGTCCAGGAAGGACATGCCCAGTGCAATCAAACATTGCCAACCCTAAAAGACAAAACACAGCCATCATTCACCAGACTCTTTCAAGAGTCCTCTTCAATAACCCAAAATGAGATTACGAAGCTCACACAGATATTCAAATGCAAACCTGTTCCCGCCCCTTAATGTCTAGCTTTGCCCATCTTCTACCATGACAGGCTTTACAAGTCGTTCTCCCAACCCCGTTCCTCAAAACACCCCTGGGATCCATCTCCCCCAACAAAGTCTGTCCGTATATGTTCAGTACCGAGCTCCCTGTCCTACTGCTTTGTGTTCATGCTTTCTTTTTATCCAACTGGGAGTTCCCTGAAGACCCCCTTCTTCAGTCCTCCCCACTCCTTACGAGGAGGAGAGTAACGGACGGACTGATCCACTTGGCACAGTCTCCGGAGCTGCTCTATGAAGCTTCTGTTCTGGAGCTAAACAACAGCAACCCACTCCAGAACCGGCCCTTATTCTAAAAGTGAGTTTGAACAGTCTCACTGGTCTCAGGCTGACTGAGGACCACCTGGCACCTTCATGTCCATTTTGCATTATGAAAGGATTCCCCTAACTTCTACAGTGAGTTTTTAAAAAACAATTCCTGCCAAAGGGAGCTGGAGTCTTCCTCTTGCTTCGTCTCGTCTCAAACTCCTGAGGTCAAGGAATCCTCCCACCTCGGCCTCCCAGAGTGTTAGGATTTCAGTTACTTATTTCAGGGCTAGTAACATTCAGTTACTTATTTTTCCTTGAACTAAATCCCATAATAAAGTCAGTACAATCTGTGTGTGCATAAGATTTATTGGGAAGAAAAGGAGAACGGATATATCAATCCAGGTTATTTTTCAATCTTTTGTTTTTAGAGACAGAGTGTCACTTTATCGTCCTCGGTAGAGTGCTGTGGCATCACAGCTCACAGCAACTTTCAGCTTTTGGGCTTAGGCGATTCTCTTGCTTCAGCCTCCCGAGTAGCTGGGATTACAGGCGCCCGCCACAACGCCCAGCTGTTTTTTTTTTTTTTTTTGTTGAGACAGAATCTCACTTTATCGCCCTCAGTAGAGTGCCGTGGCGTCACTACTATATTGATGTTTTGTTTTTTTTTTTGTGGAGACGGAGTCTCACTTTATCGCCCTGGGTACAGTGCCGTGGCGTCACACAGCTCACAGCAACTTCCAACTCCTGGGCTTAGGCGATTCTCTTGCCTCAGCCTCCGAGTAGCTGGGATTACAGGCGCCCGCCACAATGCCTGGCTATTTTTCTGTTTTGCAGTTTGGCAGAGGCTGGGTTTGAACCCGCCACCTTTAGCATATGGGGTCGGCGCCCTACTCGATGAGCCACAGGTGCTGCCCCCCAGCTGTTTCTTTTGTTGCAGTTTGGCCGAGGCCGGGTTCGAACCCACCACACCCGGTATATGGGGCCAGCACCCTACTTACTGAGCCACAGGCGCCGCCCTATTTTTCAACCTTTACTACAATTTTCTCAATCAAGTACCTAGCATGTGGTACATCAGCACCCAGCTAAGTGTTCTAGAGACCAACAGCAGGTTTCCAGCTTCCATCCTTTACCTGTTCTCCAGAGACGGCGTAAAGTCTACTGCTCCTTATCACCAACCCTTCTATTTTTCAAAGAAACCTCTATAGAACAGGGAGGACTTGCTGCTGCTCTTGCTTTCTTTCATTAATGTTGTAATGTTAAAGACGATTTTGGCTGGGCATGGCAGCTCACACCTGTACTCCTAGCACTCCAGGAGGCCAAGGTGGGAGGATTCCTTGAGCCCAGGAGTTTGAGGTTGCTGTGAGCTATAATACCACAGCACTCTTTCCAGGGGGACAGAGTGAGACTATGCCTCAAAACAAACAAACAAAAACCTGTGTACAGATTTTGTGTACCTTTTCCATGTAGCTATGGTTTTATAAGCATGGTTTTTGTTTTTTTTTTTTGAGACAAAGTCTCAAGCTGTCACCCAGGGTAGAGTGCCCTGGCACTGCAGCTCACAGCAACCTCAAATTCTTGGGCTCAAGCGAGTCTCTTGCCTCAGCCTCCCAAGTAGCTGAGACCACAGGCACCTGCCACAATGCCCGGCTATTTTTTTGTTACAGTTGTCACTATTGTTTAGCAGGCCTGGACGGGTTCGAACCCCCCAGCCGGCGTTGTTGCGTTTGGCCGGCACCCTACTCACCCAGGTATAGTCACTGCCCTATAAGCAGGATTTTTTTTTTTTTTTTTTTTGAGACCGAGTCTTACTATGTAAGCCCTCAGTAGAATGCCGTGACGTCACAGCTCACGACAACCTAAAACTCTTGGGCTTAAGCAATTCTCTTGCCTCAGCCTCCCGAGTAGCTGGGACTACAGGCACCCGCCACAATGCCCGGCTATTTTGTTGTTGTTGTCGTTGTTTGGCAGGCCTGGGCTAGGTTCGAACCCACCAGCCCCAGTGTATGGGGCCGGCACCCTAGCTGCTGAGCTACAGGCACTGAACCAAGCATGATTTTTTAAAATGACTCTAGATCACTCCAATTAGACAATACCACTACATGCTTATTTCCCTGATCAGCTAGTAAGCTGGGCTATGCACCCATGTGTCCCACCCTAACACCCTAAAGCACACTGCCCAGCCCACTCTCCACCTTTGTCTTGTACCACTCTCTGCTCTCTGTACTTAAACCCTCTTTTTAGTTCCTCACACGTACTTCACTCTTGTTACGAATTACTAAGAATGGAAACCATACAGAAGTAGCAAAAATAAAAAATGACGTATCTTTTTTCTTTTCTTGTTTTTTTTTTTTTTTTGAAAGAGTCTCACTGTCACCCCGGGTAGAGTGCCACGTCGTCAGAGCTCATAGCAACCTTAAACTCTTGGGCTCAAGGGATTTCTTTTTTTTTTGCAGTTTTTGACCAGGGCCGGGTTTGAACCTGCCACCTCTGGTATATGGGGCCGGCGCCCTATTCCTTTGAGCCACAGGTGCTGCCTGGCTCAAGGGATCTCTTTGCCTCAGCCTCCTAAATAGGTGGAACTACAAGGGCTCATCACCACACCCAGCTAATTTTTCTAGTAGAGATGGGGTCTTCCTCTTGCTCAGGCTGGTCTCGAACTCCTAAACTCAAGCAATCTACCTGCCTTGGCCTCCTAGAATGCTAGGATTTCAGGCATGAGCCACTGTACCCAGCCAAAAAATGACAGATATTAAGAACCAAAGTCACTCATTACTGCCTAGAAATACTTTCTTTTTTTTTGTTTTTTGAGACAGAGTCTCACTATGTCGCTCTCAGTAGAGTGTCATGGCGTCACAGCTCACAGTAACCTCAAACTCTTGGGCTTAAGTGATTCTCTTAACTCAGCCTCCCGAGTAGCTGAGACTACAGGCACCCACCACAATGCCTGGCTATTTTTTGGTTGCAGTTGTCATTGTTGTTTAGCTGACCTCGAACCCGCCAGCCTCGGTGTATGTGGCTGGCACCCTACTCACTGTGCTATGGGCGCCGAGCCAGAAATACTGTTTCATAAACAGCTGATTTGACAATTCCGTATAAATTGTCTCAATAACCTAGAGGAAGATTGCTAAGTGTTCTTTGGATCTGTTCCCTTCTATATGTCAGTCAGCCTCACTTCTACCCTCCTCCACACCTGTGCCCTACCACCTCCAGCCTGGACTTACCAAGTAGAACACAAAGCTCAGATAAGCCACGCTGACCACAGCAGCCACCACGTATAATGCTATATGCCCTAGGTCCCGAACATAAATCACTACAAAATACATGTTGATGGAGCAGACGATCAAGACCAAGATTCCACCTGCAATCCTCCAGCCTCTGTAAAAAAATGAGCACAGTCACTGAGAGATTGGTCCAACCTGCCACAGACAGAAAAGGAAACTGTTCCTTGAGGGGTAACAGGAAAGGAGTTAGAGGTGCTTCAAGATGAAGTGAAAAATGGTTCTTATTATGTTCCAAATTAGGTCAAATGGGCCAAACTTATATACTGACAGGGAGAAAGGGGGTAAAAATATCAAATAATCCCTAACCTTTAGGTCCCTAGAAATACAAGTTATTTCAAATACCCATGTACCTTTAAAGGTATACGTAAAAGGTACCAGCTTACGCCTTTCTCATTAAGATCATTGGACATAGAATTGAGGTACTTCACACTTTAGAATCTTAAGTTGAAGAGTTAAAGCCCCGAGAGCTGAATTTTCCCCACCCAGAATTGAAAAATGTACTTCCTCTTCCTTTTCTACTTCCATAGCCTCCGTTTTCTAAGCAAAAGAGTAAGCAGCTAGCAATCACCTCTCAAAGCACACAGCTCCCATCCAGGAATCGTTTCTGACTGGCCTGTTGGATAAAGATACCTTTTCCCACATACCAGCATCACCTTTGAGAACCCAGGAGAATACTCACATTCCATTAGCAAAGTCATTCATGACCGGCCTCAAGCTTGTAAATGTGAGGATGGGTATGAGAGCAAAGGGAAGCTGGAAAAGAAAGAAGTAAGATTAGGTACTGAGGGTCCTCATGTCATCCTAGAGAGCGGTAAGGCTAGTGAGAGGGAAATACGAACCCTGCCTCATCCAAATCTCCATGAGAAATAATTATTCCTATCATTCCGACACATCCAAGCATTTTGTTGGCAATCTGTACAGCTGTGTAAACCTAGCATCAATTAAGATCACAAGTGTCTTTGTGTCTTTACAAGTATTTGTATGTGACTTGTCCTAACTTCAACAGTGTTCTATATGTTCGTGTATATTTGCTTGGATTAATGAACTATAATTTTGTGTTTTACATGTAAGTCAAACGACAGGTCTTAAGAACCCAAAGTCACTCATTACTGACTAGAAATACTCTTTTTTCTTTTGAGACAGAGTCTCATTATATCGCCCTCAGTAGAGTGCTGTAGTATCACAGCTCACAGCAACCTCAAACTCTTGGGCTTAAGTGATTCTCTTGCCTCAGCCTCCCAAGTAGCTGAGCCTATAGGTGCCCATCACAATGCCTGGCTATTTTTTGGTTGCAGTTGTCATTGTTGTTTAGCAGGCCGGGGCTAAACACATTTTGAACACATTCCATTAGCAAAGTCATTCATTACTTGCCTCAAGCTTGTAAATGTGAGGAAAAGTAAGTAAAGGACATAATTCCCATTCAACAAGCTTAAAACCACCAAACCATTTCTAAAAAAAGTCTCTTAGGGCTGTGCCTGTAGCTCAAAGGAGTAGGGCACCGGCCCCATATGCTGGAGGTGGTGGGTTCAAATCCAGCCCCAGCCAAAAACTGCACACACAAAAAAAAAAAAAAGTCTTTTAGAGGTCAGAAATTTCATATACATTTACTGCAGACTCCGTCTCTTTCTTCCTCTTAGTGTCCCCCAGCACCCGGCACCCGACCTAGTACACAAGGGCAGGACATAACACTGCCTGACTAAATGGGATGGGAGTTTCCCTGCTCTCTCCTCACCTGTAAGCTCTGTAGAACATTCAGGAAATCATTCATCCCCGTTAGATGCTCTACATCTTGGAAGACGGCAACAAGCAGAGTGGGGACGATGGCAATAGAGCGGGTCAGAATCACTCGGGCAAAGCGCGACCATTTTAGGTTCAGGAATCCCTGGAAGAAAATACAGGAACAGAGTGAAATGTCTAGAACAGAAAATAGAGAAAGGTTTGGGGAGGTTCAGGATAGAACTCAGAAGCATGAGGTTAAGAAGTGACAGAAGGGCTGTGCCATCTCCCTCCGTTCTGTGCCACACGTACCTCCATGACAAACTGGCCAGAATAGGTTCCTGTCATGGTGGAGCTCTGTCCTGCAGCCAGGATCCCCACTGCCCAGATGTAGAGTGCAGCCGGCCCAAAGTAACATCCCAGCACAACTCCCTGGGAGAAACAAGGAAGAAAGATACGTTTCAGACAACAATCTGTTTAGACAGCACTGCAAACGACGTTCCGCTGAGGCATTTCTCCCACTTCACTGATAGCCACCACATACACCAAGTGCTATGCCTGGCCCTGTCCCAGAAGCTAGGCTCAAGTCCCAACCTCATTCAAGAGCTTTCAATCTAAACCTTACTAGATGCTCCTTCATTCCTCAGTCTAGTTCTTTCTCTTTTCCAAGCTTCTAAAGCCTTCCCTTCTTCCACCTTAAATACTGAAAAAAAAAAAATTTCAGCTTGGCGCCTGTAGCTCAGTGAATAGGGTGCCTGCCACATTCACCGAGACTGGTGGATTCAAGCCTGGCCCGGGCCTACTAAACAACAATGACAGCTGCAACCAAAAAATAGCCAGGCATTGTGGTGGGCGCCTGTAGTCCCAGCTACTCAGGAGGCTGAGGCAAGAGAATCACTTAAGCCCAAGAGTTTGAGGTTGCTGTGAGCTGTGACGTCACAGCACTCTCCTGAGGGCAACAGAGTGGGACTGTCTCAAAAAACAAACAACAACCAAAAAATTTCCCAAATTATGTTTCTGAACACACTATTGCAGAAAATGATAGAAGTGCAGGGAAAGTTCAAATAAACCTGGAAAATGCTGCACACTGTATATCCCACTCCTGGAGGATCACAATATAACCAGAATACGGGGCGGAGACCCCAGTAAAGAACAATCTCTTAGGAACACTTTCTTTAGTCACCCAATTAATATCCTGTAGAACACTATTCCAACATGAGTTTGAAAAATGCTGGTGTACAACCCATCTTTTCAAGTGATCCTCTAGTCCCTTCGAGGTAATTCAAAATGCTTGTCTGGCATCTTAACTTCTGAAATAAATGATACCCCTGAGATATGCTGAGATCTGAAGCATCCCCCCACCCCAAAAGACCAGATAAGATGAGAAGAACACTGATTCAGAAGCAAAAATCACAAATCTGGAAGTGCTTACCCCTTTGTAGATATCCACAGCCAGGGTTGAGTTATCATCAGGGAAGAGGCCAGCATGGGGACTGCTGCTGTTTTTACAGACTTCAACCTAGAAGCCAAAGCAGTTCAAGAGCAACTTTTGCTTTAGAGGCAAGGACCAGGTAAGACCACAGTTCAAACAGAGTCATATGAGAGTTAGGCTGCAGGGAAAACACTGGATACAGGCTGTGATGCTGGCAGGGACTGGCAGCAATGTAACTTGGAATATTCCTCATAATCTATCTACATCCCCAAGTCATCAACTCTTTACTGAGCTAAGAGTGTGGTAATACAAAAACACTGGGGCATTTTAAATGACAGGAGAGGCTCTTAAGAAGGCTTCAAAGGTGAGTGAGAGAGCACCAGACAAGAAAGCCGTTGGTCAAAGCAGATAGAAGTCAGAGGTCCCAGGGATGGTAAACAAGTGGTGATCAAAACCACAGGCAATTAAGACACCAAGAAGATATGGAAATCAAAATGACAAAGTGGCCTAGGTGCGATGGCTCATGACTATAATTCCAGAACTTTGGGAGAGTAAGGCAGGAGGACTGCTTGAGGCCAGGAGTGTGAGGTTGCAGGGAGCTACGATTGTGCCACTGCACTCTAGCAAGGACGACAAAGCAAGACTCTGTCTCTAGGCTCGGCACCCATAGCACAGTGGTTACGGTGCCAGCCACATACACCGAAGGTGGCGGTTTGAACCCAGCCTGGGCCAGCTAAACAACGACAACTACAACGAAAAATAGCCAGACGTTGTGGCAGGTGTCTATAGTCCCAGGTACTTGGGAGGCTGAGACGAGAATCGCTTAAGCCCAAGAGTCGGAGGTTGCTGTGAGCTGTGACGCCATGGCATTCTACCGAGGGCGACAAAGTGAGACTGTCTCAAAAAAAAAAAAAAAAAAAAAAACTCTGTCTCTATAAAAAACAAAACGAAGTCTGTCTTAGTCACAGTTTCTGTTTTCTGTTTGTTGACTCCTCCCAATCAAAAATCAAAGCTGAGAAAAATGGGTCTAGACTAGGTGAGCCCCAAGACTGCGGCTGGACTGCTTGGTGACTTTAGAGGGCAGCAGTCAGGCTCCCTGAGCTCCATGTCACTGGATTCTCCTACCCCACTCCCGTCTCTTCACCCCCCCTTTCATGACCACCCAGGATTCTGGAGTACTTACCACCTGCTCGTTGGTTTTCTCAAAAAATGCTTCGGCAAAGACTGAGACAACAAAGACGTTGATGATGAAGGAAACAAAGAGAGCAATGCAGGATTCAATGAAAAAGTACTTATTGGCTTCTCGAACTTCCCGCTTATTGCTCCGGTTTACCTGTCTAGACTAGAGAGATAACAGCAGTCATTACTTGTTGACCTGTTGGAGCAAGTTTCCTTATAGCATTTCAGGACCCCAGAGTCAGCTGAGAGATCAAGAGGGCAAACAACTGCCCAGAGGAAATGTGAGAGAGCCAAGATTCACCTCCAGCTGACTTCCCTGAGTAATTGCGAACTTCATGCCCTTTAAAGGCATTGCACAGCCCCACATGGGGATCAGGGACTAAGTGACTACGGAGCTCTCAGTTATTGTGGCTGGAAGAGCCATCGACCCACAAAAACTACCTGATTTCAGTGCAAAGGTGTGTAGGGCTGTATGACTCTAATTACAAAATTTTCCGATATCTCCCAGTAAATTATAAAAGCCTGATTGGAGTCTTGTACTCCTGACCTCCACAAGGCGACTAGGCTTTTGAAATTTAAACACAAGAAGCTATGTGTACTCTCAGGCATTTTAGCAACTTCAATCCCAGCTGCTCTGTGGGACCAGTAACCTGTGGTCAATTTGGTGATAAAAACAGAGTCTAAGTCCAGGCATGCAGAGTCTATAAAATGTTCAGCCTTGGAAAACAACATGCTCCTTCAGAGTTCTAACAAATGTAAACTAATTTTGTGTCCCTTGCAGTTAAAGAAAAGGATCCCACTAACTACCCAGGGGACCAGGGAGGTAAGAGAAGAGCCCTGCTCACCTTGACTAAGGCAGAATGCAGGTACATGTTGTGCGGCATGATGACAGCTCCCACGATGCCCACGGCCTGCTGGACCTGTGAGGTCTGGCAGCCTGAACAGGATGGCACGAACATACCCTGGAGGACCTGGCTCTGGCTGGGTTTCACTGTAACATACTACATGCCAACATACAACTATTAGCTTTCCCTGGAACACAATACTAGGGATACTCAGCATCCTTACCACCTTTTCTGCAACTACCGAGGATAATGAGGAATACAGAATCAAAGAACCAAGGAACATAAGGGACTTATTGTCAGGGGTCAAAGGATTCAAGCTGAAGGATTGAGATAATTTATATCATATTTTTGATAAATAAAACTGATGTGTATACGGGAGGCTGAGGCAAGAGAATCGCCTAAGCCCAGGAGTTGGAGGTTGCTGTGAGCTGTGTGATGCCACGGCACTCTACCAAGGGCGATAAAGTGAGACTCTGTCTCTACAAAAAAAAAAAAAAACAAAAACTGATGTGTATAGAATGTAATTAATATTCAAAAGAAATAAAATGGCTAAAGCTCTTACTTACTTCACAGTTAATTCCTGTGAGACAGACCCAAGAATACACAATGAATTCTTATCTATACTTATTCTTACTCTGTTATTTTTATACTTATTCTGTTCACTTATGTTTATCCACAAATCATTTGGTGAGGCTGGGCAGAGTGGTTCCCACCTGTAATCCTAGTATTCTGGGAGGCCGAGGTAGGTGGATTACTTGAGCTCAGGAGATCGAGTCCCCTCACTAGAGAGAGACCCCATTTCTACTAAAAATAGAAAAACTAGCTGGGTGTGGTGGCCCACACCTGTAGTCTCAGCTACTCAGGAGGCTGAGGCAAGAGAATAGCTTGAGCCTAAGAATCTGAGGTTGCTGTCAAGTATGATGATGCTACAGCAGTCTACCGGGTGACAGAGTGAGACTATGTCTCAAAAAAAAAAAAAAGAAAAAAATGTGCCCAGCACAGTGGCTGACACCTGTAAACCTGACACTCTGGGAGGCCGAGGTGGGTAGATTGCCTGGGGTTATTAGATAGAGGCCAGCCTGAGCAACAGCGAGACCCTCTATCTAAAAATAGACAGGCTCCGTGGTGGTGCCTATAGTTCCAGGAGGCTCGGGAGGCTCCTATGCTCAGGAGGCTGAGGCAAGAGAATTGCTTGAGCCCAGGAGTTTGAGGCTAAAAAAATAAATAAATAAAACAAAGAAAGAAAGTCACTTGGTATTTTCTCCTAATGTGTAGTGAGTCTCATTCATAAAAATTTGTCATACATACTTTCCTCTGGTTTAGCATTTTTTTTTTTTTTTTTTGAGACAAGAGTCTTACTATGTCACCCTCAGTAGAGTGCCGTGGCAGTCACAGCTCACAGCAACCTCAAACTCTTGGGTTTAAGTGATTCTCTTGCCTCAGCCTCCCAAGTAGCTGGGACTACAGGCACCTGCCACAGTGCCCGGCTATGTTTTTTGTTGTTGCAGTTGTCATTGTTGTTTTAGCTGGCCCGGGCCAAGTTCAAACCCACCAGCCTCAGTGTATGTGGCCAGTGCCCTACCCACTTAGCTATGGGCGCTGCCAGATTTAGCATCTCCATCTCTCTTGGAAAGTTTTGGCCAACATGCATAATCTACTCATAGATTGGGTTTTTTGCTTTTTTTTTAAATTTCAGCCAGGCCAGTAAGCAGAAATCAGCTATGACAATCGGACAAAGAAAGGTACTAATACTGCAAACAATGGTACTGATTCCTATGAGTGCCTGGGTTGGGATACGAACCAGGAAATGTCCAGTATATCCCCAATTCATCTACTTTTTTTTTGGAGACAGAGTCTCACTCAGTTGCCCTGGGTAGAGTGCCATGGTGTCATCATAGGTCGCCACAACCAAACACTCTTGGGCTCAAGGGGTCCTCTTGTTTCAGCCTCCTGAGTATCTGGAACTACAGGCACCAGGCACAGTGCCCAGCTGTTTTTTCTATCTTTAGCAGAGATGGGGTCTCACTCTCAACTCCTGAGCTCAAGTGATCTTCCCATCTCAACTTCCCAGAGTGTCAGGATCACAGGCATGAGCCATGATGCCTGGCTCAAAATCTAGTTTTTTTTTTGTTTTTTTTTTTGAAACAGAGTCTCACTCAGTTGCCCCTGGCATTAACTGCCATGGCATCATGGTTCACAGCAACCTCAAATTCTTGGGCTCAATCCTCTTGTCTCAGCCTCTTGAGTAGGTGGAACTACAAGTGACTACCACAAAGCCCAGCTAGTTTTTATTTTTAGTAGAGACAACGTCTTGCTCAGGTTGGTCTGCAACTCCTGAGCCTCAACCAATCTATCTGCCTCGGCCTCCCAGTTTTAGGATTACACCTATGAGCCACTGCACCCGGCTGAAGTCTAGTTATTTTTAACTTAGGAATCCCCACAGGCCTTTCTGCACACTAATCATTGCTATAAATTATACTTCTTCAAAATTGGCCCAGGACTAAATTGGCTTTCTGTTGATACATGAAATACAATTAATAAAAGACTAAAAATAAAAAACAAAAAACCACATTTTAAAAAGTGAATGAAAACTTGTAACACTTGCCTCATATCCAAATGTGAGGGCCATAACAGTGATGAGAAAGCCAAAAAATGCTTCTAGCTTCCGCAAGCCTGAAGGAAAAAATGTAGCAGTGAGCTCACAGAAGGCAGACTTCCCTACCGGCCACAGGATGGAAAGCAGCACCTTTAAATGACCCCTTCATTCCCACTCTCCTTACCGTATTTGTCCAAAAAGAGAAATACAAAGGTATCTGCAATGGTGATGAGGACTCCACCCCACAGAGGAACCCTAAGTTGGAGGTAAGAAATAGAGATCAATGCAAAGAAAGGAAACACTGAAAAACACTTCCTTCCCAGCAACCGCGTAGATACAGAATACATGATAAAATTAGGACTTAGGGGAAGATGAACGGTGGCAGGAAGCCAGACTTTGGATAATTTAGGATAACAGCACCAACCTGATTACATTCATTAAAACTTCTATTGAGAGTCTACTATGCCAGATATTTAGGATACAAAGCGAAAAGGATGGGGTCTTACCCTAAAGGAGCTCACTAGCTGATAGGACACACCACAAACAAATCATTATAATACAAAATGCCACACACTCTACAACAGGATACGCACAAGGCATCATGTGAATGAAAGATGCAGAGCCTGCATCTTCGGAGGGAGAGGAAGGTAGCTCCAGAAAGGTTCCATAGAAGAAATAACTGAATTGAGTCTTGAAAATTAAAAATGAATCGCGTTGTTTTCGCTTTTGCTTTGCACTCCACTGAACCATTGATTACTTTCTAAAGGAAAATCTCCTTACCTTCCCATAGACAGAAGATTGATGGCAATGGCTGAGCCAATAACTTCTTGCATATCTGAGCCAATAATAGCCAACTCCACCATCAGCCACAGGATGATTCGTGGGACCTAAACATCAAACAGTAGAAAGATGTGGTTCCTTTTTTCCCCTTAGCGACAGGTTCTCAGTCTATTGCCCAGTCTGGAGAGCAACGGCATAATCACAGCTCATTGCAGCCTCAAACTGCTGGGCTCAAGCCATCCTCCTACCTCAGCCTTCCAAATAGCTAGGCCTACAGGCAAGTACCACCACACCTTGCTAAGGGGCCTTGAGGTGTTTTCCAGTCTGGTCTCAAACTCCTGGCCTCAAGCAATCTTCCTTCCTCCTTGGCCTCCCAAAGCTCTGGGATTACAGGTGTGAGCCACTGCACCCAACAAGATGTGGTTCTGAGTAATCATTTCAGGAACCTCTTTCGTATTTTGAATTCATATTTTAGGATCGATCCCTAAACTATTCTTTGTAAGTCTCAAGACAGAGATGAGGTATAAGAATTTGGGTCGACTCAGCCCACTACTGCACTGTGACTTCCAGTGGGAGAAGGAAAGTGGCTTCCACATAATGGAGTCCATGAACCAAGGTCAGGGTGACAACTGATCTTACTTTTTTCTTTCCTTTCCACTCAAGAGAGGAATGGAACTTCCATTCATTAATTTCTACTTAGTTTCCTGCCTAAAAACAATCCTATAAGTTTTGAGGAGAATAAGGATTCTAAAGTGGTCAAAATAGGAAACAAGAGTGACTAGGAAATGACTAAGAAGAAAACATCTCTCTTGACCATCACTGAGGAGGCAAAACAACATGAAAATGTTGGGGTCACCTGTGACGTAATAATAATAATACACAAGTAAAAAAGAACAGACATGCAAAAGGATAAGGGTAAATGACTGGAAATGGGTGGCCTGAAGGTAGGAAACTAATCTGGACAAACGGTGCAGTTGCAACACAAATTTAGTTATGCTGGTCACTGAAGTCAGAAAAAACACCTCTGGGGCTGGGCAAGGCGACTCATGCCTGTAATCTTAGCCCTTTGGGAGGCCAAGGCAGGTGGATCACCTGAGCTCAGTAGGTCGAGACCAGTCTGAGCAAGAGCGAGACCCTGTCTCTAAAAATAGCTGGGTTGCTTGGTGCCTGTAGCTCAGCGTCTAGGGTGCCAACCACATACACCAGAGCTGACAGGTTTGAACCCAGCCTGGGCCGGCCAAACAACAATGACAACTACAACCAAAACAGCCGGCGTGGGCGGCGCCTGTGGCTCAGTGAGTAGGACGCCAGCCCCATGTTGGAGGGTGGCGGGGTTTGAATCTGACCCTGGCCAAACTGCAACAAAAAAATAGCCGGTGTGCCTCGGCGCCTGTGGCTCAAGGGGCTAAGGCGCAAAACACGTACACCTGAGCTGGGGGGTTCGAATCCAGCCTGGGCCCGCCAAACAACAATGACAGCTGCAACCAAAAAATGGCCGGGCGTTGTGGCGGGCGCCTGTAGTCCCAGCTACTTGGGGGAGGTTGCTGTGAGCTGTGATGCCACGGCACTCTATCCAGGGTGACAGCTTGAGGCTCTGTCTCAAAAAAAAAAAAAAAAAAAAAAAAAAAATAAAAATGGCAAAGAACGATAAAAATTTCTTTTTTCTTTTTTTTTTTTTTTGAGGCAGAGTCTTACTATGTCATCCTCGGTAAGAGTGCTGTGGCATCACAGTTCACAGCAAACTCAAACTCTTGGGCTTAAGTGATTCTCTTGCCTCAGCCTCCCAAGTAGCTGGGACTACAGGTACCCGCCACAACGCCTGGCTATTTTTTGTTGCAGTTGTTGTTGTTTACCTGGTCCGGGCCAGGTTTGAACCAGCCACCTTCGGTGTATGTGGCTGGCATCACAACCACTGTGCTATAGACGCTGAGCCTACAAAAACTTCTTGTCACACACATTTGTGATAAGAAATGTCTACTTCCTGGGTGGCACCTGTGGCTCATCAAGCAGGGCGCTGGCCCCATATACCAAAGGTGGCAGGTTCAAACCTGGCCTTGGACAAACTGCAAAACAGAAAAATAGCCAGGCGTTGTGGCGGTCGCCTGTAGTCCCAGCTACTCGGGAGGCTGAGGCAAGAGAATCGCCTAAGCCCAGCAGTTGGAGGTTGTTGTGAGCTGTGTGACGCCACGGCATTCTACCGAACGCAATAAAGTGAGACTGTCTCTACAAAAAAAAAGAGAGAGAGAGAAAGAAATGTCTACTTCCTGATTTTAATATTGTGCTATAGTTATATATGATTTAACTTTTGGAGGGAACTAAGTGAAAGATACACAGGAATTCTCTGTACTATTTTGCAACTTCCTGTGAACCTCTACCTCAAAATAAAATTTTAAAAGTTGGGGTTGGAACCAAAGATAGTGGCCTAGTGGCAGCCCCTTTGCAATCTCTCCTGACAAAAAGCAGAGAGAAACACATACAGGCACTGCCAGCTCAGGGATACAGCAGTGAGGAAACAGGTGGAGGCAAGGTTAAAGGCATGGAAGCACACTCCACGTGGAAATCATAGTGGGGTCTGGGCTGCTGGGATCCTAGGGCCATCCCCTGTGGCCTCTTGCTGGGATGGTCTGGGAACAGACTTGAATCCTGTGCAATCCTGTAGTGCAAACTACATTGGACAGCCAGCACTGAGGGGGAAGAGAAGAAAAGGCCAAGGTCCCCCAATTCCCCCAGGTCTCAGGTGCACTAGTCTTGTTGCTGTGGCCTGACCTGCAGCTTCTCCAAGCCAGAGCCAGTGATCTGTTGCCAAGTACTTCCTTCAGGGACCCGCAGGTGGATCCATGTGCAGGAATCAGTGAGAAGTAAGCTGTGTGGGAGACACTGCACTAGGGAAACAGTGGCCTACGGCTCCACCTCAGCAGGGTACAAGAGGGGTGCTAGAATCAGAGTAGCCCTGTGATAATGGTCTCATGGGTTGGTCCTAGGTATGTGGCTTCTGAGAAGTCCTGAAGCACTTGCATCTGGTCTGCTGTGCTGCTGGCATAGCCTCTGCTCTCCGGGCTTGGGTTGCTGCTGCCATACTGTTCCCTTTGTAGAAGGGTTTGGAGTGGCCCAGCCCTACACCTCCTGTCAGACTCTAGTTCTCATTTAGGCCACTGAGCCTCAGCTAGCTCCAGTGTGGACTCTGGAGCCCCCTACCCAAATGGTAGTTTGGTGGGCCATCCCAGAACATCTGGCCTTCTCCCCTAAGGCCTGCAGCACCACTCCCCAGACATTCAGTGCCAACTCTGGCTCATGGACTGCCCTAGAACTTCCCCTCTGAGAGCAGAGCAGGAAACCCCACCTCCGAATCTCAAGTTGGCAGCCACTGAAATTCCCAGCGAACAGAACTCAGCGGATTGCTGTTTCTAACACCTGCAGTTATTTCTAAATCTAAAGCATCACCTATAGATCCCTTTTTTCTTCCTATTCCTTTTCCAAGGCAACAAAGTGGATTTTAATTATTATAATCAATTTTAATTTTTTTGAGTTTTTTCCCTTTTCTTTGAAAGCAACCAAGAAAATTTTAATAATTATAACCTAAAATTTTCCCCTTTTCTTTCTATTTCTTTTTATTTTTTATTTATTTATTGTTTTTTTGTGGTTTTTGGCCAGGGTTGGGTTTGAACCCACCACCTCCGGCATATGGGACCAGCACCCTACTCCTTTGAGCCACAGGTGCCACCTCTATTTCTTTTTCCAAGGCAACAAAGATTTCAATAATTACAGCCATTTCTTTTTTCTTCTCCTTCTTTTTCTTCCCTATACCTTAAGATCAACTCAACCCCGCAACCTAACTTTTTTTTTTTTTTTTTTTTTGAGACAGAGCTCAAGCTGTCACCCTGGATAGAGTGCTGTCGCATCACAGCTCACAGCAACCTCCAATTCCTGGGCTCAAGTGAGTCTCTTGTCTCCACCTCCCAAGTAGCTGGGACTATATGCGCCCGCCACAACGCCTGGCCATTTTTTGGTTGCAGCTGTCATTGTTGTTTGGTGGGCCTGGGCTGTATTCGAACCCGCCAGCTTAGGTGTACGTGGCTGGCGCCTTAGCCTGTTGAGCCACAGGCACCGAGCCAGCATCCTAAATTAAAGAAAGAAAATGCAGCGTTGTGGCAGGCGCCTGTAGTCCCAGCTACTCGGGAGGCTGAAGCGAGAAAATCGCCTAAGCCCAGGAGTTGGAGGTTGCTGTGAGCTGTGTGACGCCACAGGACTCTACCGAGGATGATAAAGTGAGACTCTATCTCTACAAAAAAAAAAAAAAAAATGAATAAAAAGAAAGAAAAGGTAAAAGGAGGAAAGGTAAAGGAAAAAATAAGAAACTACTCATGGGAAGGAATTGGCAAAAAAAACCCTCTGGCAACATGAAAAACCAGAACAGATCAATTCCCCTAAGGGATCACAAAGGAGCTACGGGAGACTAAGACACTGTTGGAGGAGCACAGCAACTTACATCTGTAATCCTAGAACTCTGGGAGGCCCAGGTGAGAAGATCCCTTGAGGCCAGGAATTCAAGACTAGACTAATAAAGAGGGAGACTCTGCTTCTACTAAAAGTAGAAAAATTAGCCAGGTACAGTGGTACATGTTGTAGTCTGACCTTGTCCTACATAGGAATGGAAAGGGTTAAACACCAAAGTCATACTTTGAAGCTTTTGAAAGTTCTACATTTCACATGAAACCAGAAAAAAACCTGAATAACCAACACAATTCTATGAAATAAGAAAAAAACTGGAAGTATCATCTTAGCAGACTTCAGGTTATACTACAAGTCTATAGTGCCCCAAACAGCATGGTATTGGCATAAAAATAGAGACACAGACCTATGTAACAGAGTCTAGAGATAAAACCAGCCTAGTGGTACCATCTGATTTTTCTTTTTTTTTTTTTTTTGAGACAGAGCCTCAAGCTGTCACCCTGGATAGAGTGCTGTGGCGTCACAGCTCACAGCAACCTCCAATTCCTGGGCTCAAGCAAGTCTCTTGCCTCCGCCTCCCAAGTTGTTGGGACTACAGGTGCCCGCCACAACGCCCGGCCATTTTTTCGTTGCAGCCATCATTGTTGTTTGGTGGGCCCAGGCTGGATTCGAACCCACCAGCTTAGGTGTACGTGGCTGGCGCCTTAGCCCATTGAGCCACAGGCCCCGAGCCACCATCTGATTTTTGACAAAGCAAACAAACCATATACTGAGGAAAAGAATCCCTATTCAATCAATGGTACTGGAAGAACTGGTTAGCCACATGTAAAACACTGAAACTGGACCTGCATCTTACACCACTTACAAAAATTAACTCACAATGAATAAAAGATTTAAATCCATGACACCAAACTATAAAAACCCTAGAAGAAAATGTGGGGAAAACTCTTAATTGGATTAGTCTAGGGAAAGAATTTATGAAGACGACCCCACTGGCAATCACAGCAACAACAAAAACAAATAAAGGGGACCTGATCAAGTTAAAAAGTTTCTGCAAGGTTAAGGAAACAATCAACAAAGCAAAGAGATACCCTTCAGAATGAGAGAAGATATTTGCATGATAAGAATCTGACAAAGGGCTAACAACAAGAATCTACAAAAAACTCAAGAAAATCAACAAGAGCAAACAACCAAACCTGTTGAAAACTGACCAAGAGACAAAAGAAACTTTTCTCAACAAGACAAATGGCTAACAAACATCTGAGAAAATGCTCATCATCCCTAATCATCAGAGAAATGCAAATCAAAACTGCTTTGGAATATCACCTATCCCCAGAGAGAATGGCCCACATCGTAAGGTCCCAAATCGACAAATGCTGGCGGGGATACAGAGAGAAGGAAACACTCATGTACTGTTTGTGGGACTGCAAATTAGTACAAGGGAAGGGTAAGTTTCCACCCAACAGGTACATTGCACAGGTATATGGCACACTTCCTGGGTGCAGGACACAACTAAAACTCAGACTTCAACCTTACAAAAGCAAACTATATAACTTAAACACATATACTCTCCTATTAACATAAAATAAAAGAAAAATTCAAAAACTTTTAAATTGTAGCAGTCTTTCTGGTAGGTTTATGTGTTACTTCATTGTCCTTTAAATTTGTATCACTCTGATTACTAATAAGACTGAAAACCTTTAATGTATTTGTTGACTTGTCCAGGTCTGGTGGACACCTGTAATTCCAGCACTTTGGGAAGCCAAGCCAGAAGGATTACTTCAGGCTAGGAGGTCAGCCTAAGCAACACTGGGAGACCCCACCGCTAAAGAAAAATAAAATAATTAGCTAGGCTTGGTTGTAATCCTAGCTACTCATATACATATTTATACACAAATATGGAGGCTAATGCTGGAAGATCACCTGAGCCCAGGAGTTTGAGGGTGCAGTGAGCTATCATCATGCCACTGCACTACAGCTTGGAGGAGAAAGACATCATCACAAAACAAACAATAACAAATATATATATATATATATATATATGTATATATATATATATAAAACACAAATACATTTATATATATAAACACACATATACACATTTATACACATATATGGATAACTTCTTTTGTCAGATGACAACTGCTTATTTTTCTATAGGTTTGTCTTTCTCTTAGTGACTTGTCAGAGTTCCTATTTAATAATTAGTCTTCTCTACTCAAACATCATAATACCTTTTAGAAGTTTTATTATTTTCTTTCACATTTAGACCTATAATTCATTTAGAATTCACTTTTTGCATATGGTATGAAATAAAGATCAATGTACACTTAAAAAAAATGTGTATCTGGTTCGGGGTCTGTAGCTCAGCGAGTGGGGCGCCAGCCACATACAAAGAGGCTAGATGTTCGAGTCCAGCTTGGGACTGCTAAACAACAAGGACAACTGCAACCAAAAAATAGCCAGGCATTATGGTAGGTGCCTGTAGTCCCAGTTACTTAGGAGGCTGAAGCAAGAGTTTGAGGTTGCTGTGAGCTGTGATATCACTGCACTATACCAAGGATGACATAGTGAGATGCTGTTTCAAAAAAAAAAAAGAATGTGTATTCTGCATATATTGGATACAATGTTTCACTTACATCAATTAAGTCAAGTTTCTAAATCATACTTACATTTTCTGTATCCTGATTATTTTGGTCTACTTGCTCCATCTTGCATCTTTCTTGGTAAGATGTGTCAAAATCTCCCACTATGATTATGTATATATCTATTTGGCTGTTAATTTTTGACTTATGTAGATTTAAGTTGCATTATTAAGATATGTAAAATTTAGGACTACTTGGGCCAGGCATGGTGGCTTATGTCTGTAATCCAGCACTCTGGGAGGCCAAGGCGGGTGGATTGCCTAAGCTCAGGAGTTCGAGACCAGCCTAAGCAAGAGCGAGACCCTGTCTCTAAAAATAGCTGGGCATCGTGGCAGGCACCTGTAGTCCCAGTTACACAGGAGGCTGAGGCAAGAGAATCACTTTAACCCAAGAGTTTGAGGTTGCTGTGAGGTATGACACCACAGCACTGTACTGAGGGCCACAAAGTGAGACTCTGTCTCCAAAAAAAAAAATTAGGACTACTGTGTCTTCTGGGGCAATGAAACTTGTTATGACTATAAATTGCCACTTTCATATCTGAATTCTTTTTGCCTTTAAAATCTATTTTGATTATTGACAGAGTTACATCAGCTTTGTTGTGTTTAGTGTCAATATTTACCTAAATCTATACAAACATTTACCCATCCTATTACTTTTTCTTCCTTCTAAATCTCCAAAGTTCTTTTTTTTCCCATTCACCAATATATATCCCCAAGCTTCTTTTTTGGAATCATTTTCCTCTGTCTGAATAATTTCCTTTAGTATTTTTTTTTTTTTTTTTTGAGACAGAGTCTTAAGCTGTCACCCTGGGTAGAGTGCCGAGGCGTTGCAACTCACAGCACTTGGACTCGAGCGATTTTGCTGCCTCAGCCTCCCAAGTAGCTGGGACTACAGGCGTCTGCCATAACGCCCAGCTATTTTTTTGTTGCAGTTGTCATTGTTGTTTAGCAGGCCCAGGCCAGTTTCAAATCCGCCAACCTCGGTGTATGTGGCTAGTGCCCTACACACTTAGCTACAGGTGCAGCCATCCTTTACTATTTCTTTAAAGCAGATTGCTGACAATAAATTTTCTTAATTTTCATTTACCTGATAATATCTTTACTTTCATTTTTATAGAGGTTTATTAACAGTTTTAATTTACATATCACAAAATTCACTATTTTAAATGTAAAATTCAATAATTTGCTCACCTTTTTTTCTTTTTTTTTAAAGACAGAGTTTTGCTCTGTTGTCTAGAGTACAGTGGCCTTATCAACCTCAAACTCTTGTGCTCAAGTTATCTTCCTGCCTCAGCCTGCTTCCTGCCTGTAGTCCCAAGTAGCTTGCAACCACATCCAAATAATATTTCTATTTTTTTGTAGAGACAAGGGTCTTTCTCTTCCACAGGAGGGTCCTGAACTCCTGACCTCAAGCAATCCTTCCTCCTCACCTCCCTCTGTTAGGATTACAGGTGTGACCCATCATGCCAAGTCTTGCCTTTTTCTTTTTTTATCATTTTGTGTATTTATTGTAATAAAACATACATAAAACTTACTGTTTTACTTTTTTTTTTTTTTTTTTGAGACAGAGCCTCAAGCTGTCACCCTGGATAGAGTGCCATGGCATCACAGCTCACAGCAACCTCCAATTCCTGGGCTCAAGCGAGTCTCCTGCCTCTGTCTCCCCAGTAGCTGGTGCTACAAGCGCCCGCCACAATACCTGGTCATTTTTTGGTTGCAGCCGTCTTCGTTGTTTGGTGGGCCTGGGCTGGATTCGAACCCGCCAGCTCAGGTGTACATGGCTGGTGCCTTAGCCCGTTGAGCCACAGGCGCCGAGCCTACTTGTTTTTTTTTTTTTTTTTTTAAGAGACAGAGCCTCATGCTGTCGCCCAGGCTAGAGTGCAGTTGCCCAGGCTAGAGTGCAGTGGCTCAATCACAGCTCACTGCACCCTTGTGTCCCTGGGCTGAAGTAGTTGGGACTATGGGTACACACCACCACACCCAGTTAATTTTTTAAAAAAGCTAGGGTCTCACATGTTGCCCAGTGGGTTTCAAACTCCTAGTCTCGAGTGATCCTCCTGCCTCATCCTCCCAACATGCTGGGCATGCAGGTGTGAGTCACTGTGTGCAGCTGAACATGTGGGTACTTAGGGAAGAGTCATATGCGCTTGTGTTGCTAAAAATAATGATTTAATAAGCTTAAAACCAATTTTCAATTGTTTATTATAAGTAGGTTAGGAACTGAATTAAGAAAATGATTGCAGATGATGGGCAAAAGGGAACAGAGACAGGAGAGAAGTGGATCAGAGTAACCCAAAATCTGTTGCAAAGCAACAGCCTGAAGCCTGATGTTTTTCAAACAGAGGAACTATCTAGCTAGAACTTCACCCCTCCCCCAGCACAGCTCAGCTCAGAGGTCATCAAGCACTGAGAGACAAGGCTTGCCATGGGAGGGAGAATTAGTGCTTTGGGGGAGTTAGGAAGGGAATGCTAAACTCACTGGAGACACAGCAAACATCTAAATCTCATTAAGACAGAAAAAGTCTCTCAGGAGAGATAAGAGGAAAAATATCTCCTTTCTTCTGTCATCTCAGTATGGATAGAACCCCTAGCTCATCTGCATGCAAAGCTTCTTGGGGGAGGGGTGGTTAAGCGCCACTTCTGAGATTTGTGTGCGTGGTCTAACTGGGGTCTGCTTTGATATCCTGCTCCTGGACTGTGTTCCATGTCCCATATTCTGTTTGTCTTAAGATCATAAATAACTTAGAGTAATAATAGTAAGAGGTAATTCAGTCTAATTAAATAGTTAAAGGAATAGTTTAGTTAGAAAATGCAAGCCCAGCAAAAACCATGAAGTAAGGGTTTAGCCTTCCCCCTGTTAGATGGATAATTAAAACAGTGATGTGTGTAATAAAAACAGAGGTAAGCTGGAAGTAGGGGCTTCCACTGGTCCTTGAACTTGGATGTGGACAGCCCCGCAACCCAGCTTCTTAAAAAACTTTCTCTTTGGGCAGTGCCTGTGGCTCAGTGGGTAGCATGCCAGCCCCATATACTGAGGGTGGCGGATTCGAACCCGGCCCCCCCAAAACTGCAACAACAAAAAATAAATTAGAGAAAGGGGTAAGATTATATCTGAATCCGTAAAAAAAAAAAAAAACTTTCTCTTTGTGTCTTGACTTCATTTTCCCTCATCCTCTCATCTCTGCCAGTCACTGGGAAAGAATTCCTGGTGTAGTTGGGGATTCCTCCCCAACAACTGTGCATGGCTGGAATTTTTATTTTTAAGGATGAAAAAATAAAAAGAAGCCAGTGGAAAGAAGGATTAAAACTACAGTTGAGATAGAATACATGTATGTCTCTTTATGGATTATGATATTAGACATCATTTATTTTCTTGGCTACTTCAGTGAAACCAGATATATCTACACCTATTTTTCTCTCCTAGTGGTCACTTGTAGATTTCCTGTCTCTATTGTTCTCTCTCTCTCTCCTGTTCTTTAATACCTTGAAAAGCTCAATCGTATTTCCAGCTTTAATTCTCTCTTCTATTATTAAAGACTCCAAAATCCACATTTCTGGCTTTCTTATCATTTCTAGGACAGAGAGAAGATAAAAGACATTTTACATGAATAGACACTATGACATCAACTTGACATTTCCAAATCTGATCTCAATATCATTCTCTCCCAAGCTTCCTTGTTAATGTTCCTACTTTTTCACAAAGATACAATAAATTGTTTCTTTAAAATCCCTTCCTAGTTTGGTGCCTTGTGGCTCAAGCGGCTAAGGTGCCAGCCACATACACCTGAGCTGGCAGGTTCGAATCCAGCCTGGGTCCGCCAAACAACAATGATGGCTGCAACCAAAAAATAGCCAGGCGTTGTGGCAGGTGCCTGTAGTCCCAGCTACTTGGGAGGTGGAGGCAAGAGACTCGCTTAAGCCTAAGAGTTTGAGGTTGCTGTGAGCTATGATGCCATTGCGCTCTACCAAGGGCGACAAAGACTCTGTCTCAAAATAAACACATAAATAAATAAATAAATAAACAGAAAATCCCTTCCCAATTTAGTTATTTTTACATTTGTATAAAGCTTGAAATGTTATCAGTTGTTACTGTTTGTTTGTTAAGAAAATAAATGATACCCCTTTTGTTCAGCACTTCATTTCACCCTTGGATTATTATTTTTTTAAGAGAGCCTCACTTTATCGCCCTTGGTAAAGTGCCATGGTGTCACCGCTCACAACAACCTCAAACTCCTGGGCTTAGGCAATTCTCTTGCCTGAGCCTCCTGAGTAGCTGGGACTACAGGCGCCCGCCACAATGCCTGGCTATTTTTTGTTGTTGCAGTTTGGCCAGGGCCAGGTTCAAACCGGCCACCCTAGGTATATGGGACTGGCACCCTACCCCCTGAACAACAGGCGCTGTCCCACCCTTGGAGTATTATAAATGAATGGGTTTTTAACTCAACTTCTGTTCTTTCCTACTCTGGTCTAAGCTAATAATTCATTTAAAGTAAATCTTATTAAATCACTATTTTTTTGTTTTGTTTTTGAGACAGAATCTCACTTTGTCACCCTTGGTAGAGGGCTGTGGCATCATAGCTCACAGCTACCTCCAACTCTTGGGCTCAAGCTTCTTGGACTCTTGCCTCAGCCTCCTAAGTAGCTGGGACTACAGATGCCCACCACAATGCCCAGCTATTTTTAGAGATGGGAGTCTTGCTCTTGCTCAGGCTGGCTCGAACTTGTGAGCTCAGGCAATCTACCCGCCTTGGCCTCCCAGAGTGCTAGGATTACAGGCATGAGCCACCACGCCCAGCATAAATCACTATTTTGATCATACCATTTTTCTTTATAAAAACTAAAATTGTTTCTTATTTTAAATTTCTATATATCTTTTCTTTTTTTTTTTTTTTTGAGACAGAGTCTCATTTTGTCGCCCTTGGTAGAATGCTATGGCAGCACAGCTCACAGCAACCTTAAACTCTAAGGCTCAAGCAATCCTCTTGCCTCAGCCTCCCAAGTAGCTAGGACTATAGATGCCTGCCACAACACCCAGCTATTTTTTAGAGATGGGGGTCTCACTCTTGCTCAGGCTGGTTTTGAACTCCTGAGCTCACATGATCCACCTGCCTCGGCCTCCCAGAGTGCTAGGATTACAGGCGTGAGCCAACACACCCAGCCCTTCTATATATATCTTTTAAGATACTTCCCAGGGTGGCGCCTGTGGCTCAGTGAGTAGGGTGCTGACCCCATATACTGAGGGTGGCAAGTTTGAACCTGGCCTGGCCAGCTAAAACAGCAGTGGCAACTACAACAAAAAATAGCTGGAGGTTGTGGCAGGTGCCTGTAGTCACAATCCCTACTTGTGAAGCTGAGGCAAGAGAATCACTTAAGCCCAAGAGTTGGAGGTTGCTGTGAGCTGTGACGCCACAGCATTCTACCGAGGGCAACAAAGCAAGACTCTGTCTTAAAAAAAAAAAAAACAACACTTCCCAATCTGGTTCCATCAATTATACTTGACCAGCAATAGTTTTTTATTATTAATAAACAGCATTCAATTAAATGAATGTTTTCATTAATATAATCAAACCTAAAATGTTAACACATTTAAAGAAAACTCTAACAAAAAGATCCAAACATTTTGATAATGTCCTGACCACTCAAAAGTAAAGTGCCAAACAAGTATAGTTCCACCATATCCTTTCATGTTTAAAAAAAATGAGAAGCACAGAGAACTAGCAACTAAAAGTTGAAAGATGTATTTTAAAAATCAGCCTCTAAAGAGAAAAATGACCATGAACAGAAAGAACCACCAAGTCAGAATCTTCACAATTTGTTCAAGTACTTCAAAATTCAAATATATGAAGATTTTATAAATATGATCTTTCTACATATGAAGTTATAAAGGGGCAAATCTTTCAACCATTGTCTCAGCAGTGGTAAAAAAGACTATGCCACAGAAACCCGAGCAAAAAGAACCAGGTAAAGTCCCAGAAAAAGGGCAAAAAAGCAGCAGCTAGTTGTTTGGGGCTAAACAGTCCACATCTTTAAACCAAATACACAAGAGGGGTCTCTAATCCCAGCTCAACAAAGAGGACAAAGATATAACAACCTGAGGACTGGACACTCCATCACTCATTAACACTATACACCAAATGCCTATCACTATGCGTAGCATCTCACAAGACTCTAATAGTCTGTTAAGTGAATAAATGAATGAATGAACAGGATTGAAGGCTGTAATCAAGAAGAATGTATTCCATTGCAAGTTATCCTTGTGGCCTTTTCATTTTTTATGGGGGGAAGGGAGGTGTCAGAAGTACTCATAACAGTGGGTCCTAGATCAGGTGTTCTATAATATAGAATATTCATTATTTAAGGTCTAGTTTCAAAGTCTACCCTTCTCTAGGATGTTTCCCCTGATTACGCCAACCTAAAATTCTCAAAATTCTTTTATCTAGCTATTTTTAAATAACTTTGTTTTATTGTGAAGTGTCTTATATAAAATGTATGTGTACAGTGAATAGCACCTGCTATCACTATCTAGGTTAACAGAACACTGCCAATACCTGAGAAGCATCTTGTTTGTCCCTTCCCAGTAACATTTCTCTTCTCTCTCCAGAGGTACCATTTATACTGACTTCAGAGTAAGATAATTTCCTAACAATTAAGATCATTTCTTCGGCTCAGCGCCCATAGCACAGTGGTTACAGCAACAGCCACATGCACTGAGGCTGGTGGGTTTGAACCTGGCCCGGGGCAGCTAAACAACAATGACAATTGCAATAAAAAAATGGCATTGTGGTTGGCACTGGTAGTCCCAGCTACTTGGGAGGCTGAGGCAAGAGAATCACTTAAGAGTTTGAGGTTGCTGTGAGCTGTGACGAGGCCACAGCACTCTACCAAAGGTGACAAGTGAGACTCTGTCTCAACAAACAAACAAAAAAAGATCATTTTCTAACTGTTCTTTCATTTATTATCTTTGAAAGTATCCCTAACCAATATATTTCATTTCTCCTGGTTTTGAACTTAGGTAAATAAAATCATACTGCATATATTCTATGACTAACATTCATGCAACTTTTAAAAATTTTTTAATTTTGTCCAGTTGTGGTATCTCACATACCTGTAATCCTAGCACTTTGGAAGGCTGAGGTAGGTGGATTCCCTGAGCTTGGGAGTTTGAGACTAGCCTAAGCAAAACTGAGACCTTGTCTCTAAAAAATAGCTGTGTATTGTGGCAGGTGCCTGTGTACCTACTACTTGGGAGGCTAAGGCAAGAGGATTGCTTGGGCCCAAGAATTTGAAGTTGCTGTGAACTATGACACTGTAGCACTCTACTGAGGATAACAAAATGAGACTGTCTCAAAAAAAAAAAAATTTTTTTGTATTTTGAAATTTTTCCAACACAGGCAAAATTAGAATTACTATAAGAGTCTCATTTAGCCACCACATAGTTTCAACAGTATCATCGTTATGCTATGCTTTTATTTGATCTATATTGACATTGTTTTTTAAAATCATCACTATTTCCTTATCTACCACTAATTTATTTAACTGCCAACTATGATATCATTGTACATAAAAACAAAATTTATCCATTATACTATTTTAGACATAATATGGGTCTATTAGATTTAACAATTTCTATATATGCCCCAAAAGTACATACATTCATAAGTTTCCCTCTGAAAGATATATATTTACTATATACACATACCTAGGAATATAATTGATGTCTGTTAGGTATATGCATATATACATGTGGATATGGAACTGATGCTGCTAAGATGCATAAATGATCAACTTTAATAAGTAATACTAAAAGATAGTTATAACAATTTAATCCAACATCAACAGTGGTTAAGTTCCTGTTGTACCACTCCTTTGCCATGATGTAATAATTTCAGACTTTTTAATTTTATGATGTAATAAGTATGGTCTTTTGCTTCCGGCTGTGATGGAGTTAACTGATACCAGGCTGTGCCTTCTAATGAAAATAACCATAAAATTGATATGAAGCAACTATTTTTAGGCATCGGACAACAGGCAATTTAAGACTGCTGCTGAGAGAAGAGATGCTCATAAGGTAGGCTCTATAATCACCCCCCACTCTCTTTCTGGGTACAACTTCCTAACCATGGCACATGGTTTCATCCCAAGCTTCATCCCAAGCAAAGCACTGCTGAGCTGAGAAGGGGGTAGGACCTTATGAGTTTAGGGCAACTGAAACAGTAGAGTATGTGGCACAGAGGATCTATGCAGGAGAGGGAGTAAAGGTCAGACTTCTGTGAGTCCTTGACTGGAGACTGAGCTATCAATCCACGTATGTTTAGGACAAGACTACATGAGACATATCCCAAAGCAGCTGCCATGGAGTTAAGCTGAAAATATAAAAGTCCAGTAGTCCTGGGGGATGTTGAGCATACAGGCTCACTTGAAAATGGAAAGCTTTGATAAACCTTAGAAATTAAGCCATGACTATGCCTCAGACAAAGGTTTAATAACCAGAATATACAGAGAACTCAAGCGTATTGGCAACATAGTTTTTCTATTTTTAACAGAGATGGGGTCTTACTCTTGCTCATTCTGGTCTCAAACTCCTGAGCTCAGGTAATCCACCTGACTCAGCCTCCTGGAGTGATAAGATTACAGGCATGAGCCACCATGCCCCACCTCCCTCAGGTACTTTTTGCAACCCCTTCCTGCGCCTTTTTGAAGACTTAGTATTATAGATCGGGTTTGTTCTAGCTTTCTCCATTATTGGCTTTGGATGCACCCTTCTCTCATTTGCTTTGGTGGTCCCCAACCTTTCTAGCACCAAACACTGGTTTCATGGGAAGATTTTTCCAGAGATCTGGAAGGAGTGGGACCTTAGATTCTCGTAAGGGGTGCTCAACCTAGATCCCCTGCTTGTGCGGTTAACAATAGTTTTGGGGGTAGCCGGGCGCTGTGGCGGGCGCCTGTGGTCCCAGCTACTTGGGAGGCTGAGGCAAGAGAATCGCCTAAGCCCAGGAGTTGGAGGTTGCTGTGAGCTGTGACGACACAGCACTCTACCGAGGGTGATAGAGTGAGACCCTGTCTCTACAAAAAAAAAAAACAAAAAACAAAAAACAATAGTTTTGGGGGCTTCTACAGAAATCTACTGCCACCTGTGATCTGACAGGTGGCAGACCTCAGGCAGTGATGCAAGCAATGAGGAGTGGGTATAAATACAGATGAAGCTACAGGTGAAAGAAAGGACAGCCATTCACCTCCTGCTGTGCAGCCAGGGCCAGTCCCTAGCCCCAAGGTTGGCAACTGCAGTGCTAAATTCTTTCTCACTGTTTTATTTACTCTTCCTCTTATGTAAGTTTAGTGCTGCTGTCTCCTGTAAAATGTTATTCACTTCCTGAGTTAAGACCCTAAGTCTCTCTTTTTTTTTTTTTTTGCAGTTTTTGGCTGGGGCTGGGTTTGAACCTGCCACCTCCGGCATATAGGGCCGCCACTCTACTCCTTTGAGCCACAGGCACCGCCCCAAAGAAGTTAGAGAGATTCTTTTTTTTTTTTTTTTGAAGATTTTGGCCAGGACAGGGTCTGAGCCCGCCACCTCCTGTATATGGGGCGGGCACCCTACTTCTTGAGCCACAGGTGCCTCCCTAAGTCTCATTCTTTTTATTTGGAACAACAACATGTACAAGTCAAACATCAAAACTCCATTTTCAACCCTTTGTATCTATGATCTCATCTGTTACTGTATCATTTTCATGTCTTTGTTTTATTCGGCCATTTATTATTTATTTATTTATTTATTTTTGTAGACATAGAGTCTCACTTTATCGCCCTCGGTAGAGTGCCGTGGCGTCACACAGCTCACAGCAATCTCCAACTCCTGGGCTTAGGCGATTCTCTTGCCTCAGCCTCCCAAATAGCTGGGACTACAGGCGCCCGCTACAATGCCTGGCT
>CAUYRH010122156.1:0-28985 GCA_963574655.1 Perodicticus potto | reverse complement strand
GTAGGGAATGGGGTTTACAGAGCTGATGAGACACCGTGTAACCAACAAGAGGCTGCTCAGGTTTGGGAGATGCACCTGGAGTTGACCTTGAGCAAGTCATTTCACCTGGGCCTCGGTTTCTCCTGTGTAAAGGGAGAAGGATAACACCTGGCTCACAGAGCCATGGTGAGAGTTACAGCGGTGGGAGTAAGACGATCAGACTGGCACCTCATGAGCATTTTTACAATAAAGGCACATCCTTTCCTTCTTGTAGGAGAGCAAAGTCTGGTTTGAGAGGCAGGGGAGTGAAAATTTACAGTATCCTGGATGCTATGATGAAGGCAGGAGCCCAGAGCTGGGAACACCAGGATGGAGGTGTCATGAAGGGGTCCCCAGAGTAGGTTACGAAGGTGTAGCCAAGTCTGGAGGTTGGAAGTGGTGCCCAGAAACCTCATGGTAGCCATCAGTTTGAGATGCAGATTCCTCCTCATTGTGAGATACTGGTTGAGTCACTTTCCTTCTCAGAGTGGCCCAGTTTGTGGGGGGGTAGTGCCCACTGGGTGTGGTTTCTGGACAGAAGCACTTAAAAGGCACTGCCCAGCATGCTGCTCCGGGTTATGAGCATCCAGAGAGCTGCAGTTTCTCCAAGGGTGTTTTCAGTAAGTGATACTAAGTGGGAGTGACATCGGGAACCTGGGCACATACCGATACTGGGGAACTGGAACAGGTGGCTCATGCAACAGCCAGAACCTCAGTTTGGCATAGATGGCTCAGTGGTTCCCTGGACCTGATTTTGCCCACAAAAACCAGCAACTGGCTGGGAGAACACCCTTAAATGCCTGTGTCTGTTGGGAGGTGCCCTGAGACCAGCTGAGCTCTCCTGCCCTGGGCTCACCTGCCACCATAGCAGCTCTTGTCAAGACAGACTACATAGGGCTGAGCAGGTATCCATTAATTCCTGGGGTACATCTGAGGAGTGTGGAGGACAGCAGCAGAGGAAAGTTTGCTGGGTTTTGCTGGCAGGGGGAAATCTGTGACATTACTGTCTTTTCCTCTGTCCCTCCCTTCCCCATGTGCTGATGGCTACTCAGCCAGGTGACAGTGGCATCTAATTATCATTACCATCAGTATGATTGTCACAGCAGCATAGTAGCTCTGGAGTCAGACAGCCCTGGGTACAAGTCCAGCTTTGTCACTTACACTGTAATCCTGGAGCATTCTCCCAGCCTCTCCCTACCTCTCTGAGTGTCTGTCATTGGGAGGTGGAAAGGATGAAGATGATGACACCAACTGCCTGCTCAGGGAATGCCAGGCACGGTTCTGGGCACCTTTCATATGTTACCCCATAGAATATTGGCGAAACCCCCTTGGAGCTGGGCGATAGTACCAAGGCTCAGAGAGGGCCAGTAACTTGCTCAAGGTTGCAGAGCTGCACGAGGCTAGCCGGGCTTTGATCCCAGGATCCTCTGGATCCTCTGCGCTCTCCCACCACTACACCACTGCCTTGAACTCAGCTGGCTTTTGAGACTTTGCAGTTTGTCAGATGGCTCTGTGGTCAGTGTGTGGTGTTCGTCCGGGGATTATGGAAGTTGTTTCCTGGTGTGGCTTAGATGGGCCCTTAGAATCCGCCCAAGTTGACATCATTGTGTCACTAATGGGAAGGTAGTGCTGGAAGAGGAAAAGGGACACAGTCAGGTAGGGGCAGAGGCAGGTCCAGGACAGGACCTCTTGTGCGGCTCTGGCTGCCTTGATACTTGAAGGTGTGCTGGGGGGCGGGGACTGGTTTGGGGCATGTTCTGTCCCTCCTGCCTCTCTCAAGGCCTGGTGGCTCCCTGTGAAGGGCCAGCTGCCCTGTAAAAGTCATTCTTAGTCTCCAGGAAACAGGTGGATGACTCTGTGGAGCTCATTCCCACCACCCATCTGCAGGACTCGATTTCACCCTTGCGGGGATAATTCCTTACTACCCTTTCAGTGCCACCTCTCTGAGTTGGTCCTAGATCCCCAGAAGGTCAGGATAGAATGGAGAAGTATCCCTGTGTACATGGGCCAGGCCTCCCCCACCTACCTGCCCTTCCCTCCCCCAGGTCAGTGCTATCATGGTAATGTCAGTGATGAGCATGGCCTTTGTCTGCCAGGGGCACCTGGGTGCCTCCCCTGAGCCCTACAAGGGAACATTGCTCTTTCCATTTCACAGAAGTGGAGACTGAGGTTCCTAGCTAAAGATGAGCAGGCCCTCTGAGTGGGGGGCTCAGATAGTGGAAGATGGCTTTCTCAGCCTGCCGTCCTGCCTTCCTAGTGAGGTGGGCAGAGATGTCTACAATTCTGATTCTATAGGGCCCTCACAACTTGTTGCAAGCCCCCAGCAACTGTTTGTAGAATGAATGACAAACGAATGCACCGTGCCAGCCCACGCCCTGTTGTTGGCTGGCGAGAGGGAGCTCATGGGGTGTCTGCTGCTGAGGGCAGACCTGGCACTGGGTGGAACTGGCATCCTTGAGGCAGTCACCTCCTCTGAGCTGCAAGAAAGAGTCATGTCCAGGGTCTGCAGGTAGCACTGCAGATCTCACATAGAGAGGGATTCTTAGAGGTCGTACGATAGATGGGGAGATTGAGGCCCTGGGTCGAGAAGGGACTTGCCCCGGGTTGTGCAGTGAATTAGCAACACGGCCAGGACTTGGACCAGGATCTCCTGCCTCCTAGCCTGGTACCCTCTCCTGCGCCAGGGAACTTCCCTAGGACATTAGAGCCCCTGCCTGTGCCCCACACGGCCTTGCACAGAGCCGCCATGGGATCCCTGGAGGATGCCGCTGTTGTGTGTGTGTGTGTCTGCGTGGGTGGCAGCGTGCTGGTTGGAGGGGCACACTTGATACTGTTGCTTCTCAAACCCGGCCCCCACCCCTGTGCTCTGGCCCGCCTGGGCCATTACTGCCCGCCTGTAATGGAATCGGCTGCCCTGGTTAAGTGTTCACATTAAATTAATACCTCCTCTGTGGAGACAATCAGTTGGCATTTAATTTGTGTTTCCTTCCGTGAGCAGCAGAGTATAGCTGGGCAGCAGGCTCTGATGGGCATGTCTGTGGGTGTCTCTTCCCGGGGGTCGGGCCTCTGTGGGCATGAGAGCTCCAGAGCCCACAGGCTGGAAGGTGCAGGGAGGCCATGAGAGGTGGTGCCAGGTGGCCGTGCGGGGCGTGAGGCAGGGGCATCGTGAGGGATTAGGCAGGTGGCTGGAGCTCACTGGCCGTCCGTTTTCTGGGCAGAAGAAAGAAGCTCATGATAGACTAGGAGGAGGAAGTAGGGAGGCGAAGTCCCCACCAGGGCCACTGTTTAGCTTCTGGGCTCTGTGGTAGCAGTGGTGTTGGGGGGCTCACCAGACGATCCCCATGTTGCACTCCTGCCCCTACCCGACTCCCCATTCCTTTGTCTGTATTGTTTTCTGCCACAAACATGAATCCTCCATGGTATTAGAGGCGGAGCGGGGGATGTGGAAGGAGGAAGGTGACTCAGTTGTGGTTTCTAGACTCTGTAGGGGTTCAGCAGAAGCAAGTGAGGGCTCTAGCTCCTCACGGTGGGCCTGACTCTGCAGGGGAGCCCCCAGTGGTCTGTGTGAAGCTGCATTTGAAGGAGGGGGCCCCCTGTCTGCCTCTGTGATGGCAGCCTCTTCCCTTCAGCCCAGGTATTCTTGAGAAGAACTGCCAGCGGGGAGCTCCTGGGCTCAGCTTAGCTCTGCTGTGTGGCCTTGGGCAAGGTACCCCCTGTCCATGCATCCCCATATGTCTGTGGATGGGCTAACAGAGAGGCTGAGGTAGCACAAAACTGGAGCACCAGCAGGCAGTCACCTGTGATCAGAGCCACCAACATGTCCCTGGCTGTCCCCTGGCCATCCCTTGGCAGCCTGCACCCAGCCCTGCTGCAGTGGGATGAGCTCCCCGTGGCCAGGGTGGAGCAGAGAGGGCGCCAGTCTTCCACCTGCCAAGGAGGAAGCTGCTCTCTGCCCCCACCTGCCCTCCGCCAGAGGCCAGGCCCACGCTTGGCCCAGAACGAAGTTTTCCACTGATGGCTCTGGGCCCAGCCTCACCTGAGTGAGGTGGCCTGGGCGTGCCGGCTGCTGCCTTCCCCGACAAGGTGTGGGCCATTCCTGCGGCTCTCTCCCGGGTCTGCCCAGCTGTGGGAGCCCAGCTGCAGTGCTGTACGATTCACATTGATCATCTGCTGGGTACCAGGGGTGGGGCGGGGTGTTTTTACCCACAGTGTCCCTGGTCCCCTGCGTGTAGTTCTCACAACCACCCTCACCGGGGGGGGGGGTGCTCTTCCTCACTCACAGAGGGAGCAGTGAAGGCCCAGAGAGGGTAGTTGACTTGGTCAAGGTCACACAGCTGGGAAGTGGTGGGGGGGAGGATTGGAATCCTCTCTTGCTGCCTGGGGGCCTCAGGGCTGTCCCTGGAGCCATAATTATTTTGCTGGGCCTGTACCTTCTTTCTTCCTGAGCTGGAGCCTCTTTCTCTGATGGCACAGGAAGTGAAAAACCTATGAGTCAGCCCCTCTGCCCCGACACACAGCTTGGGTTTCCGCCCCTCTGTTGGCCAGGCTCGCCAGCCCCTTTCCTGCGGGTCTGTGTGTCATCTTGTGTCATCTTGAGCTGCTGGGGGAGGGAAGGCATTGGCTGCATGTAGAATGGGGGTGGGGGCTGGTGGTGAAGTGGCCACCCCTCCTCCCAGTGGCCAGCTGAGTCTCCTCGCTGCTCATGTGGTCCCAGTGGTGGATCCTCAGGAATGTGGAGCGACCACATCTGGCTGGGGCAGTGCTGCCACCTCCCCCTTCTGGCCACCAGCCTCATGCGAGTGCTTGTTCTGCTAAGATGGTGGCCCAGGCCGGGCTCTCAGCTCTTCATGGAGTCATTTCCTCTCCTTGCGCTCTTTGTCCCGACATCCCTGCTTCACCCGCCCCCAGGGCTGTGGGAAGTGGGAAAGAGAAGGTTTCTCCTTCTTCCTGCCTGCTTCCTGCCCTGGCGTCCTTCCCCCTGGCCTGGCCTCTCCTGGGAGAGGCTCTGGAGCCACATGGATGGAGCCTGGATGGGGCTGTGCTGGGAACTGGGCTCTGGGAGGCCCCCAGGCTGGGAGGTGCAGGCTAGGGATGCTCCAGGGGAAAGGGGCTCTGGCTGGGGAGGGGGTGAGGAGTGAGTGCTGCTTGGATTCATTCATTCATCAACTCCTGAGCACAGGAATGGTAATTATAACCGGCCTCTGGATAGTGGGAGGCTGGTCCCCAGCCTGAGACCGGGCTCCTCCTCTCTGCTCTTTTCCGTCTTTACCAGGGTCGCTTCCCTTGTTTCCTCCTTGTCCCTCCTCCCTGCCCGAGATGCCCTGAAAGGGTACTAGCCCACAAGGTGACAGACTGGTGGAGCCCTTCACTGTCCCTGGCACCCAGGGGCTGGCTCCTTTGGGTGAGAGCTGTGTGGTGTTCATTCAGACAGCGTACCAAGACTCCTGGAGGGACAAGATCCAGGGGCCCTGTGATTTGGGGCTCCCCTTGCCTCAAGCTGATAGACTTAGAGAAAGGAAAACAACTGCAGTGGCTGCCAAGGCTTGGGGCAGAGATGCCATTTGAGACAAGCCTGGGAGAAGGGATAATGTTTCAGGAGGGAGGGAAAAGGGAAGCAAGCCGCCTAGCCGCTGAGCCTCTGCAGTCTTCTCTGCAGAACGGAGACCATCCTTAGGGGACCCAGTGACATTTTCTATACATGGACGTGAATGCGTAACAGGGTGAACAGCATGAGAGGGCGGGCAACTAATGACCCTCTTTCACCCAACACTTGAAGAGAGAAGGGTTTGCAAGCTTTATGAGCTGTTGCAGGGTGGACAGGGAGACTCTCGTGATGCAGGCCATCTTGGCCCTGGCTTGAGTTGTCTGTAAGCTGTGGGCCTTCATTTTTCTGCCTGTACAATGGGTACAGGGTAGCTTTATAGCCCACTGCTGTGAGACAGTGGGATTGAGCAGACATATTTAAAGGCCCCAGCCACCCCCAGAGAGAGTTGGGAATGTATGTCACCCCAGTTTCCTCTAGTGATAGGCCCGTCAATATCCTGGGGTCCTTTGACCAGAAAGAACCTCTCCTCAACCAACAGAGCAGCTCCTGGACTGTTCTGAGGCAACCCTGACCCTTGTGCCCTCCAGGTGGTCTCTTTAAGTTCACCCCAGCCTGCCTTAAAGGGCCCAGGAGTTGGATTTGGCCAGACCTGAATCTGAACCCGGGCTCTGCCGTTTCCTAATAGTGGTAACTTTGAGCAAGTCCTTTGCTCAGCTGTGGGCGGGGGCCGAGAGTAGGGACAGCGTAGGCTGACCCACAGCAGGCACACCTCCCTCTTGGTGGCAGAGAGCAGCTGGCCTGAGTTTTCCTGCTGGCCTCTTTGTGTATGCTGGTCCCTTGGCCTGGAACCACCTCCCTGCTGAAACCTCACTCTCCTGGGTAGACCCGGGGCCAGGGAAGGGATTGCACTGGGAAGCTGGTGTTGAAATTTCAGAGCTGGTAGCTCCGTTAATCAGTTTTGAGCTAAGCTGGGTGCTTCTTTGCTCTGAGCTAAACTCGGGGGATGCAGGCGTCTGGGGCACCATAAGGAACACATCACCCACCTGGCCCATCACCCTAGCAGCCAGAGTGGCCGAAGGGCAGATCTTTTCTGCTTTGTCAACTCTGGAGCCAGCTGAGCCAGGCTGTCCCACTGCCACTGAGAGGGACGTCTGAGCAGGCAGCGGGCTCTCATCTGTCAAGCCAGCTGCTGTCCACATGCGGGTCTGTCCCCAACCTCCTGGGAGCTGGCGAGCCAGCTGCCCACCCAGCCTGGCTTTGGAAATAAAAGACTCATGAAATCTTTTGTGCAAGCTCATCCTCTGGGGTGAGCTTAGGAAACATGATCAAGGTGTGGGGCAGGTGCACAGCTCGGGGCCGGAGGGGAGGGGTGAAGGTGGAGGGACTGTACTGTGTGGCCCTCCAGAGCTTGAACTCTCAAAGCACCATCTGCGACCAGCGACCAGCGTCTCCAGGGAGCTGAGTGCCCCACCCTAGGCCTACTGAGTCAGGGTCTGCATGTTAAGGAGCTCCCCTTATTTGCAAAGGCAATTTGTATGCACATTCTAGCTCTAGGCTCGGCTGCTTCAAGAGTGGACCAGGTTTGAGTCCCAGCTCCCTGCTTACTAGCTGTGTGACTGTAGACAAGTTACTTCACCTCTCTGAACTTCAGCTCCCTCATCTGCAAAATGGATTTGGGTGACCCCGCCCCCCCCAGCCTGAGGTTTAATCATTTACTTGGAAGCCGATGGTGGATGCCTGGTGTGTGGGACCCAGACTGTGCCTGCCCCTTCACGTTACTAAGGCTGCTAATGCTGCTGGTGTGTCTGGACAGCCAAAGATATGGGCTAGTACTCTCACCCTGGGCAAGTCACTTTTCCTCCCTGGGCCTCATTTTCTCATTTGGACAATGGCTCTTTGACTCTGCCCCACCTTCCTCATGAGATGGCTGCTTAAAGAAAAGGTGAGGGGTGCTGTGCATCATTCTGGAGTGTGGGGTATGTGTCCAGGGGGAAAACGTGGCCTTCTTTACCCTTCATTGTTCCCTTCTTTGCTGGGGCAGGCCCAGAAACCAGGCGGCAGCCAGATCTCTTCTCGTACTGGCTCTGCTCGGTGGCTTTGGAATCGAGTCCCCTTCCCCCTCGGAGTAGCGTGGCCAGGAGAGATGATTCAGCTCAGGACCTGTGTCCTGGGCCTTTACCTCCCTTGAGGGAGGCCCAGATGCTCCATGCTGCAGGGTGTGGGCTAGTGGCTGGATTCCTGTCCTCAACGCTGGGCCTGTCCTCGGTGAGAGGTGGCCTGGGGCTGGCCTCTTAGCCTTGCCCCTGACATACTGGGTGACCTTGGACTTGTATATTCTGGGCCTCAGTTTCTCTGTCTGTACAATGAGAGGGTCCAGTGAGATGGCCCTGGCGGGATAAGGCCCTTAGATTCTCTCCCTGGCCCTTCTTAGCTTCCTCCATGTCCTGCAGTCCAGGCAGGACCCTCACCCCTTACCCTCTAGGTCTGGACCCTGGAGCCCATGCAGCTCTTGGCCAGCCCCTAATGTCAGTCTGGTAGAGGCGAGAGTACAGGGAGAGGGAAAGCGTGTGTGTCCTCCAGGAGCCCTGGCCAGGACTGTCTCGTCTCGTGTGGGAGAGGGGAGGAATTTTCCTCTATGTGTGCAAACAGTATCCGTTTTCTCTTGTTTCCAAAAGCCGGTGACGTAACCTTCTTTTTGTCCCTCCCTCCCTTCTGGCCTATTTTTAGCTGGCCCCGACAGCATCCTAAAAGGCTTCCAGACCGCCCTGCTTGGAGACCAGGGAGAGGAGAGAGGGCACCAGTGGGATGAGAAAAGAGAGGAGCTTGTCTGTCTGTCTTCTCAGGGAGGAGAGAGAGAAGGAACCTTCCCCCAGCTTCCTCCAGGGCAGCCCCTGCTCTGTGATGGGGGTCCAGGTTAGGGCCTTCAGGCTTTGATGGTTCTGGGATCTGTGGGGGATCTCTGCAAGGGGGATGCTGAGCAATCGGTCTGGGGCCTCCCCACGGGGTCCTGGCTGCGCTGTGCTTTACCCTGACTTTGGGCTGGTGACTCTGTGCCTTCCTTTTTTACCTGTAACGTGGGGATAATGATAGTACCCATGCCATGGAGTTGTTATGAAGATTGAATTGCTTCATGTAGAACAGTGCCTGGTACAAAGTAGGTCTCAGTAAAGGTGTCACTGGTGTTTATTATCATCCACTCCTACCCTTTCCTGCAGCAAAGGCTGGGGTGCAGTGGAAATCCTCTGTTCCCTCTCTCCTCCTGCTGAGCTTCCACCCACTCGTGCCTGAATGAAATGATACACGGAAAAGCCTTGGAATGAGGCACCTAATTAAATGCTAAAGAAGTAAGAACTGTATTTTGGAGGGGGGGTGTGTGTTTTAATGTAATAAAATAGCCCTGGGTTTGAACTTCAACCTCACGCATGGACTAGCTGTGTATCTTTGGGCAATGTATTTAACCTGTGAGCCTCAGTTTCCACATTTGTAAAATGGGACAATAGTCACAACACCTGTAGGAGATTTCTGGGTTGGTGAAGAGAGGCTGCAGGACAAATCTATTGTGAGATTTCAGAGTTTAGCACAATAAAAATGTGTTTCTTGTGAGTGCAAAGAAGAGCCTGAGGGTAGAGCCGTCTGTGGCCTGGGTCCTAAGGGCCAGTTTTCTAACTGCATCTTGCAGCAACAGTGAGAACAGTGGTAATCGCAGGGCACTTTACAGTTTGCATGAAGGCAGAGGGTGCTCCCTCCTACCTTTGTCTCCCCACAGTGCTGGAGCATGGCAATTGTTACCACCTGGTATTCTGGTTATACGTCAGCTAGGCTGTCCTCTCACACCACTTCCCCTAGGCTGGGGGCACCCTGGGGGGCAGGCAGAGATGGATTCACCAATGTACCTTTTGCTCTCGGCCCAGGGACAGTCCCAGGGTGGGTACCAGTGTTACGACTGAGGGTTGGGCTAGCTGGGAGGCCACTGTCTGACCACCTGTCCTTGGTTTTTGCAGATGGGAGGAGGAGCTGGCCAAGCGAATGAACCTTCAGACCATGGTGGACACGCTGCAGGAGGTAAGAGCCATGCGGTCAAGGGCACAGTCTTCATGGGGCCAAGCCGCAAAATTCCCACATAGCTCCTACGCAAGTGGTATGACCTCCTGCTGCCTCAGTCTCTCCTCTGTGGAGCCAAGGGGTCTCTTCAGCTTCCTCTGCTTTGAAGCTCAGAATGGGACCAGCGCGGTGTTGCAGAAAAGCTGGGGTCCAAGTCTTACAGCTGCCCCCAGCTTGCTGGTTGACCTGGGCCCTCTGATTCCTTTCTCCAGCCTCTGCCCTCAATGTGAGGCTTGGACTAGTTGGTCTTTAAGCTCCTCAGCCTGCAGGTGCCCTGAGTTGGGGCTGACTGCTTTGGAGAGGCCAGGTGGGATGTCACCAGGTGGCTCCCAGCCCAAGCAGCCTGTCCACGTGGACAAGCAGCGAGGGGACTGCTCTAGCTGGTGGCTCTGCTCCTGGGCTCTGTCCTTACCTGCCCGCGGTGTACTCTGAGCAGCAAACTTCACCTTCTCAGCCTCTATTTTCCTTTCACTCAGATGGGATCAAGAGTAACAAGCCCACAAGAGGGCCTGAAAAGTTCTTTCAAAATTTTTTGAAAAATTGCTTTTGGAAAAGGATGAACGTTTCCCTTTCTTTAATAACAAAAGCACATTTTAATTTTATTATGTGTGTTTTTAAAAAACATTATGTATTCATGGTCAGATATTTAGAAAATCAGAAAAGCACAAAGAAAAAAGTACCCCGGTACCACCCCCTTATCAGTCTTTTTCTCTGTAGACACGTAACCGCAGTCACACCTTCATTCTCTAGAAGCAAATACGTTAGGTGGGCATATGTGACATTGTCACTTTTGGAACCAGAGAGGGTTAAATATCGGCAATTTCACATAGACCAGCCTAATATTTTAATATATTGGGATAGCTTGTTACTCTAATCTCTTTTTCTCTTAATATCTGCCATGGACTTTTCCATGTGATAAATAATCCTTTGAAAGTGTTTTGCGTACTCAGCAGGGCTCAGTGGGAAGCCCAGCGGGGGCGAGGTGTTTGTGCCCCTTTTCTGGCATGCAGGCACCCTAGGATGCCTGGCCCCTCTAAATCATCCCCATGTCCGTCCCCGCAGGCGGCACAGGAGGCCGATGCCATCCAGGAGGAGATGAACGAGAAGATCGAGCGGCTAAAGGCCGAGCTGGTGGTGTTTAAGGGGCTCATGAGTGATGTAAGTGCCGCCGCCAGCGCCTGGGCATCATGACCCCCACACCCATCATGCAGAATGCTTCATTCACTCCGAGGCTCTGAGCTCGGCTTCTAGTTAGAGTCCTGGCTGGCTGCATTTGAGTTTGACTGTGAGGATGACGGATGCATCAGAGACCAGGCGCCCCCTCCTGCCCCTCCCCACTTCTGCTTCCCGCGTCTGAGTAGAGATGCATTAATCTGCCGCTTAACCCATCCTGCCCTCCCAGGGCTCCCGACGGTCTGTGTATGTTTGCTCCGACTCCTTCCCACTTCGCCGCCATGAGGAGGGCAGGCCTCGGTGTCTGGACACAGGGGTCAGCGGGTGTGGGTCAGGGGCTGTGTGGTCTGCTTAGTGCTGGCCTGAGAGGCTCCAGGGCCCAGCGGCCTCCTGTAGCATGGCTTTGGAAAGTCAGGAGATGCTGGCGTGCGTGTCCTTTTGATAGTTGGGGGCCCCTCTGGGTGAGGGGAGCTGTTGGCTGTTGGGGACACAGGTTTCCTGCCGCCTTCAAGAATCGGGCAGTATGTAGGAAGAGCCCACCAGAAAGGAGAAGGGGCCTGAACGTGGGTGGCGCAGCCTAGCGTGGCTGCTGGTGCTGGGGGGCATGAGGCTGGCTGTGGGTAGAAGAAGGCTGCAGGGGCCCAGCATGGAGGCCACCTGGTTTCCCCTCACTTGGGGTCCCACCCTGTGGTCCTCAGCCACTCCCTACTACCACCGTGGGAGGAACCCGGGAGAGAGAGTGGCCTTAGTGGGCACTGCTGTTTGGGAACAGGTGGGCCTTGAGGTGGGAAAAGAAGAGACATCTTTCGATAGTAGGGGGTTGTCTTTCTTTTCTTTTTGCCCTAATGAAATGAATACTGACCCAGAGGCCGCGGAGAGGAAGCCCTGCAGCCCTTAGGGAGACCAGCACACACCATCTCACACCAGCCACTTGGTGGACACTGAAGCCCTGACCCCCAGGCCTCCCAGCCCTTCCCCATCCCGAGCAGCGGCCACAGCCTTTCACTCCCAGGAAGACCCCAAGGCTCCCTCGGACTCGGGGCCTCCCCTCTCCCCCCTGCACCTCCGCCAACACCCAGGGATCTCCTGCCTCTCCGCTCAGCCCCCCAGGCTTGCTCCGTCCCTCGCTCACGTAACCCCTGCTGTCCTCCCTGCAGCCCATGACAGACCTGGACACAAAGATCCAAGAAAAGGCAATGAAGGTGGACATGGACATCTGCCGCCGAATTGATATCACAGCCAAGCTGTGCGATGTCGCGCAGCAGCGGAACTCGGAAGACGTGTCCAAGATCTTCCAGGTGACTAGGGCTGCCCTGCTCACCAGCTGCCCCTTCTCCTCCCCCAGAGCAGCCCTGGCCTCCGTCCCCGCCTGGCCAAGTCCTGTTTCCCTCTGCCTTCCACTCACTCCCCTTCCCTGAGAGGTGGCACTGCCTGAGCCTCTGGCCTCCCCAGGAAAGTGTAGGGTCAGGGACTCGTGGCCTTGTAGGCCCATCTAACTCTGCCATCAAGTCCGACCGCTTTGTCCTGTGGCTGTGGGGACCGAGGACTGGGGGAAGCTGTGATGTGCTCAGGAAGGCAGCAACGGGGCTGGGCGGGAGCTGACCCACAGCATCAGTCTCCTGGCTACACCCGTGTCCACTGCCCTGCTTCCTGCCTTTTCCTCTGGGTGCCAGTAGTGGGTGGCATCCCCATGGTTGGGGAACCCTGGCCAGGTTGTGGGAACAACTCGGGGATCTGGTGTGAGCCCTGGCAGGTGGCCTTAAAACCTGGAAGAGGACCTATTGGCCTCTGACTATTTTTCATTCCCCCCCAAAGAGGCTCTCGATACCCCCCCGACCTAACGTGCAAGTGTGGGTGCCCCCGAGAGACGGCGATCAGGTTAGCGCAAGTGAGGCTGTCCTCCAGAGAGAGCTTGGGAGGTAGCCCGACTGAACGAGGCACATGTCATTCTCCAAAGGCTGCTTCTTGAGTTCTGGATTATGGTTTGGCTTTTGCTTGAGCCCAGGGCAAGAAGGGTGTGTTGTTGCTTTATGTGTGTGACTTTGGACGTTGCTGGGCCAGATCTGGGCCTCCCCAGGGCCTTCTCTCCACCTCCACGCCTTCTTGCTGCCCCTCTGCTGGGAAGCAAGGGAGACCGATCCGTTTGCTCCTGTCTTGTCTGCTGGGCGTGGAAGCTTGGTGAACCTTGGGTAGCCCATCTGTGGCTTTTGCATGTGAGCAGGAGGGCTCCGGTCAGCATGGAGCTATTTTGGCCCTTGTCAGCGGTTCTCCATCTCTCTGGCTGGCTCTGAGACATCCCAGGTGACCCTGTGCCCTGGTCTGGCCCGCTCTTCATGGGGTTGCTTCTCTGGTGAAGGGTGAGCTAAGCAGCCCAAGAACCAGGCTGCCCAGAGCAGGGAAGGGTCCTGTCCTCACCTGCATGCTTCCCGCTAACACCGCCTGCTTCTTAGAAGATCTGTGCTTCTTTTCTGGCAGAGGCTGGCCCCAACCTCACTCATCCATCCCGTGGGATGCCAGCTCCCTCCTGATCCATTTCTACCCTCCCTCCCCACCGAGCCCTCCAGCCACCTTGATTGCTTCCTTTCTGGTTCAGGTGGTCCCCAAAAAGAAAGAGCGTAAAGTGACTTCAGATGACGACATCTCAGAGCAGGATGGGGAGGTGAACCGGTTCTCCGATGATGAGGTCGGCTCCATGAATATCACCGACGAGATGAAACGCATGTTCAACCAGCTGTGAGTATCGCTGCTGCCTGGTGCTCTCTGCTTCTCCAGGTCGCTTGGGCTGAGAGTAGCCGGTAACACGATGTTCTGGAAGAATCTGGATTCATTTCCAACGTTTATAGTTTGAGAAGTTTCATATTTTACATATTCTTGGGCCCGTGGCACAGTTGAGGGCTGGACAGTGGCTGCCAAATCTGGACAGCCCTTATGTTCCCTGCCTATTTTGTTCTTTCCTTTCCAAAACTTCCCCCAAGACAGAGGTGGCGGCAGGGAGTTGCTTCAGCTGGGGTGGGGGCTGTTCTTGACCCTGAGATGCAGAAGCCAGGCTGTCCCCTCTTGGTCATGTGTAGAAGTATCTGTCATGAACCCAGAGAGGGTAGAGGCTGTGGTTGTCTTCTCTGTGGGCTGTTCTTTTCTTTTGGAGACCCAGTCTTGCTCTGTCACCTGGGCTAGAGTGCCATGGCCTCAGCCTAGCTCACAGCAACCTCAAACTCCTGGGCTCAAGCAATCCTCCTGCCTTAGACTTCTAAGTAGCTGGGACTATAGATGCCTGCTACCATACCTAGCTAATTTTTTCTTTTTTAGGAGAGATGGGGTCTCTCTACTCAGACAGGTCTAGAACTCCTGACCTCAAGGGGTCCTCCTACCTTGGCCTCCCAGAGTGCTAGGATTATAGGCCTGAGCCACCACACCTGGCTCTGTGGGCTGTTCTTGATCAGCCCTTAGCCGGACTGACCCTGCTAGTTTTCCTCCTGGGAGAGGCTCTGGACATTTACACCTGGGGTGCTTCACAAACTTTGCTGACTCCACCCTTCAGCCTAGGAGTAGGGTTACCAGTCGCCTTTTGTAGATGGGGAAACTGAGCTTCTGAGAGGAGAAGTAGCTTGGCCAAGACTACTCAGCTAACACGCAGCCAAGCTGGGATTCAGAGCCGGGCCTGTCTGTCACCGTAGTGTACCTCACTATGAAATGCTGCTTCGACAGTGGCAGAGTCTGGGCTGGGTTCCGCCAGAGGTGGCCAGAGTTGGCTGGTACCAGCTCTCAAAGCTGCTGCTGTGCATGTCTGCCTACTGTGGGTTCAGTGAGGTCGCATCAGAGGCTTACATTTGCCATTGTAGGAAATTAGCAAGTGCCCTCATCAGGGCTCCCCTTTGCCAGCTCCTAGAGGGGGCCGCTTTGCCAGTGCCTCCCTGGGTGTGGTTGGCCTGGGGCAGCATGGCATTATGGCCTTGGCCAGTCAGTGCTAAAATCTTGATCCTTGTCCATGTTTAACTGGAATCCACAGGCCCCAATGTGTGATGTGGGAGGTGGTTCCCTCACCTCCTCCACTGTATCACCGACTCTGCCCTGGTCCGTTTGCTAGGTGAGGCATAACAGAGCTGAGAAAGGGGAAGTAGGAGTTAGAACCCGCAGGGCTGAACCTGCCATCCCCTGGGAACAGAACTGAGATGGGGGCTGTATTTTGGGGGGTTTGCTATTTGATGGTGGTGAGGACACCTTTAGACTTTTTGTTGTGAGACAGAGTCTCACTTTGGTAGAGTGTCATGGTGTTATAGCTCACAGCAACCTCAAACGCTTGGACTCAAGTGATTCTCTTGCCCTAGCCTCCCAAGTAGCTGGGACTACACCTGCCACAGCACCCAGCTATTTTTAGAGAAGGGGGTCTTTCTCTGGCTCAGGCTGGTCTTGAACCTGTGAGCTCAGGCAATCCACCCACCTCGGCCTCCCAGAGTGCTAGGATTGCAGGCATGAGCCACGGCCCCCGGCCCCCTTTAGACTCTTGACTCATCTTTTGACAGTTCCCCTCAATGTCATATTCTCATCTTTTGCTCACAAGAGGGGCTTTTGAAAAGAAGCATTGATTGAGTTTAGGTTTTCTGAATGTTGCCATAGGCATTTCTGAGCCTAAGACAGGATCATGAGCACTGGAAACCCCAGGCTGGGTTCATCTGGTTGAGTTAAAGACCTTATCTGAAGAAATGGCTGTACTTGTTTTTATAAAGTCCCTAGGGGATCATTAAGATGACTGGGAATGGGGTGGGTCTGGACCAGGGAGCTCCACCGGCAAAGGCTCCTGTGTGTAGAAAGAGCTTTCAGATCAAAGTCAGGCTTGAATGTATGGCAGAAAACAGGCGCCTGACTAGTGACGGATCAGAACTGGGCTCAGTATCGAATTAGATTTATCTGGTTGTAAAGTTGCCTACATTAAAAGAAAAAAATCCTCTGATCACTTTGATCCCCTCACTCCAGCCTGCAATTCCAGGCAAGGCCACGGCTGACCCCACCCTGGGTGGGGCGCTGGCCCTCTCTTCCCCTGATATCTCCGCCTGCTGCCCCAGGCCAGTTCTAGTGAAGTCTTTGAATAAAGGCACCCGTGTCTGGGCTGTGTTTTGTTTTGATCCAAATCTGCTGTTTGGGCTTCAGACCAAGAAGAGGAATTTGTTACTTTCTCTGCACCACCAGGCCAGCTACTCTCCTCCTCAGCCCCGCCTTATAGATTTGTTAAGAGTTGGGGGCTCTTCCGAGTCCTCTGGCTTCCTGTCCCTCCGCTGGGGTTTCCTTCATATCCCAGGGCTGGGAAGGAAGTGTGGTCAGCAGCAGAGCAGGCAGTGCAGTGACTGCACCGCAGTGTCCGGCCCCTCTCTGCTCCCTGGACTCGCCAAGCCACCTGCAGGCTGTCTCGGGTACTGCACCAAGTGGGGCACCTGGCCGGCCTGACTCCAGTGGGCACTCCCTGCTTGTGTCCTTAGGGGCTCTGCAGGGTGATCCCCAACCCAGTCTAGAGTCCAGAGGTTGGGAGCAGTGCCCTAGGAGATTTAGGAAGGGGTGTAGGCCTGGGGGGGGGGAGCCTGCAGATAGGATCCACAGCCTTCTGCGTCTCTGGTTCACTGGGCCAAGAAATGTAACTCTTATAGACTCAGCCTTCCCATTTGATTAATGGGGATGTCGTGATCTCCTGCAGTTGGGGTGTCCAGTGCATTTGGGAAACCCCTTGGTCCGAGGCAAACCAGGATGGTAGGTAGGTGCCTCTACCTCCAGTTCTAGCCAAAGGGGAGGCCCTGAAGTCATACAGGCTTTGGATTCAAATCCAGTTAACACTATGCGTCCGTCTGGAAGGCTACCTGATCCCTCTGAGCCTCAGTTTCCTCACCTGTAAAGTCCTCACTTTGTAGGATTGTTTTGCGGGTGGAATCGGTTGCATTTTAATAGATACGTGTGCCCAGCACCTAAGGGGTGCTTGGCGATATCTTGAGGAGGAGGAAAAGCTGTAAGAAACAGATCTGGCCCCAGTTTCTGCTGCAGTGCTGGTTCCGTGGCTTTGGACATGTGAACTATCCTTTCTGAGGATAGTTCTTCATCTGTAAAATGGGAATAATAATACCAACCTTTCCGAGTTGCAGGGAAGATGATCTAAATTGTCTCACTGAAAGTAGGGGCTCAAGAAATAGCTGTTAAATGAATGAGGAAACTCACAAGGTTGGACCTGGGAGGAAAGTATCTTTGGTCCCCATTAATGAAAGCCTGGCTTCTTCAGAAACACACATTTTAAATTGTGCAAATAATACCTCATTGCATTATGCATTTTAAGAGTTGAACTCTTTTTGGATAAGGTGAATGTCTAGTTGGGCCACCACCCCTGTCTTTCTGAGGGTGGCCTTGTAGGTGGATACCCTCTGGGCAGCTGCCCCTTGGAGCCTGGCTTCCATTCATTCATGTCTTCTGGTGTCCCCCCTCACAGGAGGGAGACCTTTGACTTTGATGACGACTGTGACAGCCTGACGTGGGAGGAGAATGAAGACACGCTGCTGCTCTGGGAGGATTTCACCAATTGCAATCCAACTATTGACCTGCAGGGCGAGGTGAACCCAGGGGCTGTTGAGGGGAAACCTCCTTTCGGTGATCCCTTGTCCCTGTCCTTCCCCTGCAGCCCCTACCACCCAGCTAAATTGTCCTCTTTGTTCTGTTTTCCCAGCAAGAGGAGAACTTGGGCAACTTGATCCATGAGACTGAATCTTTCTTCAAGACGAGAGACAAGGAGTACCAGGAAACGATAGGTCAGATCGAGGTGAGCGCTTGGGCCGTGAGCCTGTGAGCAAGGCTGTCCTGAGGTCCACACAGTTGAGAATCCTGGTGACCATGCCGCAGGCGCAGGGCACAGGATCGGGAGTCAGGAGGCCTACCTGATCCCCACCTGGCTCTGGGCCAGTCAGTCGTATCCTTCTTAGGGCCTCGATTTGCTAATCTATAAAATGGGGGCTAGCGATCCCCCCCACCCCCATCCCACAGAGTTATTTTTTAAAAAAGTACTCAGCTGAGATGATGGTGATCCCGGAGCTGACATTTTCATGACATTGAAGGATACCAGGCACTGAGAACACCGTTCCAGGATCCCTACCTCCATCTTATGCCTCAGGGACTATGTGCCCATTTACAGAGGGAGAGAGGAGGTTTGAAGAGACGAAGTAACTTGCCCAAGGCCTCTCAGCCAAGAAGCAGCATTTAAACCCAACTCTCTGGCTCCAGAGGCTCTTGACCACTTTTATAGATGAGGATTTTGCTATTACACGCAGGAGAATGGGGAGCCCAGCACATTTGCCAGAGGAAGTATCATTTGATAGAAGAGAGGGTCACAAGCACGAAAGGATCTTTCTGTCAAGCAAATGTAAAGGAGCCCAGGGATGCTGAGTGTGGTGGAGCTATCGGGACTGGGGTGCTGGTGGGGTCTTCTCTGGGCAAGCTGCTGCTGCTTAGGGGTTGCTAAACAGCTATTCCCCTCTGGCCAGAAGCAGTTCTGGAGGGTGTGGACCAGTGGGCAGAGAGCAGCGGGGGACCCCCAGGGGCTGGCCTTTTTGACGGTGCCGCCGCTGAGGCATGGAGGAGGGAGGCTATGGAGGGTTCTGCCACAAGGATGACTTGCCCTCATCCTTGCTGCCCATCGTTCCTCCCAGCTGGAGCTGGCCACAGCCAAGAGCGACATGAACCGCCATCTACACGAGTACATGGAGATGTGCAGCATGAAGCGCGGCCTGGACGTGCAGATGGAGACGTGCCGCCGGCTCATCAAAGGCTCCGCAGACAGGTACCTGCCAGCCCCCCTCGCAGGGGTTTCTGGGGCCACGACTCGCAGCCTGGCCATGTTTCAGCTTCCTGACCCATCTGTCCATCTATCCATCCATCCGTTGACAATGAGTGCACCTCCTTTGTGCTGGGTGACTTACCTGTTCAGTCTCATGTAACGCTGGCCCCCCACCCCCTGATTCAGCAGATACATGTAGGAGGCTGCTCTGTGCAAGATCACGGGGACCCAGTGATGAACTAGACAAGAGGGCTCCTGCCCTTAAGGAGCTCATGCCCCATTTTCTGCTCAACCTAGGGATAGAGGAGGTGGGCAGGGCACGACTCCCCACTGTTTCTGATTAGGCTTCAACCCCGGGCCTGTGCCTAGGAGAATGGCATATGTCAGACACAACACATGAACAGACAAGCCCCCTGCCTTCAGGGGACACATAGCCTTACTGGGGGATAGACATACCAATAACTAAGTGACATAATACATGGAGAATGCTTGGCATGAAGCACAGATACACACGTCGATTATAATGGCTTTTTTAGCTTGGGCTCTTGAGCTGCACAGGAGGGGAGGCAGCTTTATGGGGGCAGTGCGTGGGGACCTCTGCCTAGCCCGTCATTCTTTTAACTCACCAAACCCCCAGAACCTGCTGTTGTCACCTCCTCTATTCAGGTGGAGGAACGGCTTAGGCAGGTTAAACAGCTTGCCCGAGGCCTCTCACCCTGGCTAATGGGAGACAGAGCTGGGATTCCAACCGGGTGCTGTTCAGCACCACCCCAGGTGGGGAGCACTGAGTCATCTGGGGTCTTCTGAGCACCTTCTCTGTGTCCAGACCTGTATTAAGTGATTAGAGGGTCAGACCAAGCTGGATTCCTGTTCTCCAGTGGCTTTGTGTCCAGAGAAGCCAGCATACATAGGCCAATTAGAGGCCAAGGCAAGGGGTCTCAAGAGGTCTGGAGAGCCACATTCAACTCGTGAGCCCAGCACGGTGTCCAACCTTTTTCTTTTCTACCACACATTGGAAGCAGAGTTAGTTGTCTTAAGCCAACCATTAAATAAGCAAACACTAACTAAAGCTGATGAGCACAAAGAAAGGTCCATGCATACTTTTTGCCATATCCCGACACCATAGATCAGGCGTCCTCAAACTATGGCCCGCGGGCCACATGAGTTGGTGTGAATTGTATTTGTTCCTGTTTTGTTTTTTACTTCAAAATAAGATATGTGCAGGGTGGCACCTGTGGCTCAAAGGAGTAGGGCGCCGGCCCCATATGCTGGAGGTGGTGGGTTCAAACCCAGCCCCGGCCAGAAACTGCAAAAAAATAAAATAAAATAAAATAAGATATGTGCAGTGTGCATGGGAATTTGTTCACTTTAAATTATAGTCCAACCCTCCAACGGTCTGAGGGACAGTGAATTGGCCCCCTGTTTAAAAAGTTTAAAGACGCCTGCCATAGATAAACAAAACAGGGCTCAAATAATCTGCACGTGGTCCTCAGGCCACAGGTTGGACACCCCTGGATTCCAAGGGAAGCGGAGGGAAGGCAGGGTCATGGAGAGGGGCCCCCTTTGAGGGTGCATCAGCCTTCCCACTCCGTGACCCTTTGGGGGCCCCAGGCTGTTCTCTGAATGTTTCCCATCCTCCTGTGCCTTCCAGGAACTCCCCATCCCCCAGCTCCGTGGCCAGCAGTGACTCGGGGAGTACAGACGAGATCCAGGATGAGTTCGAGCGTGAGGCAGATGTGGAGCCCATGGTCAGCTGATGATGGAGGCCCCGCGCGCCTGCTGGTCTTGGTGATGGGGCTCCTGCCTTCTCTCCCCACGAGGCCAGGAAGGCTCCTCGGAGTGGGCTCAAGTTCTCGCCACACAGACTTCCTACGCCCTCCTTCTCTGGAGGTCCCAAGGAACCGCTGCTTCCTTCCTTCCTTCCACCCCAGCCCACCACCACCTGACTCTTCTCCATCCACTCACCCACCCAAGGAATGGTGCTGTCAATTTCTATTCTCCACATCACAAATGCAGACTTCTGTCCGGACGAAGCAGTGTTAACTGTGCCTTCTCCCTTCAGCTGAGCCACTTTGAGCTCCAAAGAATTATTCCTAGCAGGTGTTTTTATAAAAAAGTCTAAGGTGAGGGCCGGCCGGGCTAGGTATAATGTGGCTTTCTGCCCTCCCACCTGCTCCTCTGATTGGCCATGAGCTGTGCCCTCTCTTCCTCTGTGGCCAGCATGGACTAACCCACGGCTCGGGGTGGTCTGTCTCCCCTTCCCTTGGGACGGGGGCCGTTTGCCTCTGTGACCTTTCCAGGCCTGGGTGGGGATGTCCCCAATTTTCTCATTCCCCGAAAGAGAGAAAGATGAAGGGAAGGGAGGGAAGACAAATTTTTCTTTTCTGTTTGGATCGAGTGGCAAAGTGGGGGACAAGGCACAGTGAGGGAGAAGGTCGAGCCTCACTGTGTTTAAACTACTATGCAAAAAACAAAACAAACAACAAAAAAGCAGCTTGCCTTATACCATTGTGGAAGGCAGGCCCTCTCCCGGACTTTGCGGTTCCCTTTCAGAGCTGGGAGGGAGGCCCAGGTTAAGGTGGTCTCTCTTGCAGCCCCTGAGGGTGGGCACTGATCGGGAGCAGGTGTGGCCGTCTGATTGCTTGTCCTCTGTGGGCCCTCTGGTGGGGTCGAGGTGAGGATGGGGGCTTTTATTGCTCTGATGACTCCGTATTTTTTCCTCTAGCCAACGGTACAAGAATTCTAGATCTGTAATTTCTCTGTGAGAAAGTCTGAAGGTTCCAGGCCTGGCCTTCACTCCTTTCCCTTGGTCCCGGGTCAGGGCCAGCCTCCCATAAGCCTGGTTGTCCACTGTCTCCCTGTTCTGCCACAGGCAAGAAGGAGGCATTGGAAAGGAGAGGGGAAGGAGGCAAAAGGATCAGAGCAGACACTGGGGAGGGGACCATCCTTGCCCTGCTCGTGGACTTTTGGGGAGCTAATCTGAGCCAGTATCTCCCCCAAGGCTTGAGTGGGCCCAAGTTGAAGGGCACTGTGTTGAGACCACCCACCAAATCTCAGCTTGGAGCTAGCCAAGCAGGCTTTGCTTTATTATTATTATTATTTTTTAAATGTTTTATATCTACTGCAGGGCGTCCAAAAGCTGATTTTTGGGTTTTGTTGGCCCAGGAGCTCCCTCTGGTGGTCACAGGAGCAAAATGTGCCCAAGGACTAGAACTCAAACTGAAACCCCTGCCTCTTGCCCAGCCAGAGGAAGGGGCTCTGGGTTTGAGTGGGGTCGTGGTCTCCCCAGGGTATCACAGACATTTAAGGGCCTTCTCTCCCTTCCATTTCCCCCACATGTTTTTCAGTCTTAAAAATACTGTACATAATATTCCTATATATGTATAGAAAGAGTGAGAATGTGTTAGTGACTGTATGATGTAATTTATCAGAATTTGGTGGCCTTCATCATGAGTTTTTCCATTTGTTTTGTTGGGGGAACATCCTGTTGGTCCTTTCATGGTTAGCATCTCGTGTTAGCCAGACAGGCCCCTTGGGCAGGTACTGGAAGGACAATGGTTTCGGCAGAGAGATAGCTCCTTTCTCTCCTCCTCACTGACCCTTGTTCTAAAGGTTACAGGGTTCAAACATACCTGATTATTATTATTATTATTATTGCTATTGTTTTTGTTGTTCTGTTTTTATTTGAACCAAAGGTTATCAGAGCCAGTTGGGCTTGGACCTCAGCTGCTGAAAAGATTTTCCGTTTCCACGAGGGCAGGAGAATGTCTGCCCCGTGGGTCTCCTCTGCCTAGGGCTGAGGGAGGCATCAAATTGTGTGTGGTTTGGGAGTTGGGCGGGTGGGGTGGAAGCTGGCCCTGGTTGTTCCTCAAGGTGGCGGGAGGGTGACAGACGTATCTTTAGAGTTAAGACAGTGAGGCAGCAGTGCTGAGTGTTTGGGGGTAATAACTAAGGTTACCATGGTGATTGGTGTTTGGTGGTATTATTTTTGTTTCCCCCGTATACATACATAGGTCATTTTTCTTTGGGAATTGGGGTGCTCTGAATTTGCCTAGGGAGTTTGAAAGTGGCAGGAGCCAGAGAGAGACATGGGCCTGAGAGTTCCTAACTGCCGGCTTTCAGTATCTGTCCTTCCCTTGAGAGCAAGGACTTGGGGCAGGTGTTTGGGTTAGGAGGGCACACACGGTATGACCGGTATGACCGGCCTGCCCCCTAGGCTGTCCTGGGTCTGGCCTGGCCGCCCGCTTCCCCACCATGTACTTTTTCCAGTTAGTTGCCAGTGGGCCCTGCTTGTCCCTTTGCCATGAGCCCACAGCTTGCCAAGAAAGACCCCAGTGCTCGCTGGGGCAGCACCGGCCCTAGCTGGGACGAATTGGTCCGTCCTTTGTAAAGCTGTAAATACTTGATTTTGATTTTCTATATCTAAGCCCAGTGTCATATTGACATTGTTATTTTAGAATTGTTCTCAGATGGGCTCTCCAGGGCTGTCCTCTCTCTCTCTCTCTCTCTCTCTCCTATTTTGGGGGATTTTATATAGAGGATTGGGGAGGGGAAGGAAGGGTAGCATTCTATTGGCTCCCTGGTTGGTTGTGAAATACACACATACACTCACTCCTCTGGGACTCTGAACAGGGAAAAATACTATTGGTAAACAAACATATTTGGTTTTCCTGTGGCAGCGTATCTTGAGGTCTCTGAAGCACCAGACTATCATGGACTTAGCTCTGTGGGTAGGGCTCCGATGACCTTGGGAGAATCAAACCACTCTCGCTTTGGTTGGGAGGACAGGGGCAGGGTAGGGAATAATATAAGGTGTAACTTAAGCTAAATATAATCTATTTATAAAGCAAGAGACTCTCATCTATTTTTATGAAAGAAAAGATTTTTTAAATCTAGGGTAGGCAGTTGTGGTAGCCCAGCATTTTTCTGTGGACCAGGTATGGTGCATGTTGCCACAGGATTGACTATAATCCATACCCTCCCCTCTTCTTTTCTTCCGTCCTCACTTCTGATCATCCACACCTGTGAGCAGCTTCAGCCGCGAGTAGGTCCCATTTCTCTCCATTGCCATCTCCCCTAACCCCTGAGCTCCTTGGAAGTCTTGGAGTGGCACTTATGGGGACAGGCGGGCTGTGGGGAATTCAGAATTGAGGTGGCTTGTGGGGGGGGAGTGAGGGTATTAGATAGCGGACAGCTCTATTGTAGAGTAATTCATTATTCTAAGTCTGATCTGCCGAGATCCATTTCCAACTTGGCTGTGTGGGCAAAGGGTTGAGAATCAGCCAAGTGGGTGGGAATGGGCCTGTCAGTTCAGGGAGCACATGACTTCCTCAGGCCTTGGGCCCTAGGTGGACAGGCAGCCAGAGTAGGAGTGGAAATGACATAGGATGTCCTTGGCCTGGCTGTGCTTGCTCCAGGCCGAGAACAAGCTGCAGTCCCTGCTGTCCTCCTCTGGAGCCCTGAGGGTTTCCCAGACCTGTGTCCTCCCCCTGGAGATAGTGAACTTTACTGTAGAAGGGCACTCTCCTAGAGTGGGGGGTCTGGAGGTGGTGGGTACGTGTAAAGCCAGATTCTCCCTTTAAGGGAATTTCTCATGAGTGGAAGATTCCTGGGCCCAGGGTGTCAGTCTTGGGCAAATTCCTCACTACCCCACCTCCCTACTCACCCCTTAAAGAAATGAGACAAAGCCCCCCTTGCAAGGCCCCTCTGTGGACATTTTAGCATCTACTTGATTTTTAGCCCCATCCTGGGAGACTTTGTATCTCATAGTTCCATCCTATCCTACTTTTGCTGTTTGTCTGCCAGCTGGGTCTAGCATCACTGGGAAGGGGCGTTTATACTCACTGAAAGACTACTGATCCTACCGGAAACCAACCTGTTTACTGTACTGTTGTAAATATCATGCCCTTTATATCCTGTATATTGGCTTCTTTTAAATAAAGTGAAATGTCTTAAAAGTTGATGGTGCTTTTTTAAGAAAACCAAAAACTTGAGGATGAATCAGTCTGGAATTGGAGGAAAGGTAAGAAGACTGAGAGTCATTATAAATACTACAATAAACTCTTTGGCACATTAGCGATGACATAAAGAAATCTCACATCACCTGTTACATTTGCATCTCACAAAATTGTGGAAGAAGATAAAGCGGGAATTATCATACACATTTTATTCAAGGGGAAGAGATAGAGATCATAGGCTGAGTCACTGGCAAAGCCTGATTTGGAATCGAGGTCCTTAAAACCATAGTAAAGCCCCCATTTCCCAAGCCTCTCCACAGTGCCCAGGAGAGACTCCCTGGCAGGGCTTGGGGTTGATACTGTCCAATGTTTTAGGGTTTTTTTTGTTGTTAATGGCCACGTTCAGGCAACATTGCCTCAATACCCCAATGTGACCTGAGCCCCCCTGACTAAGGTCTTCAAGGATGAACACAAAAGGATGAACAGCCACTAGTAATTCCAGTTTGCTTTTTGCCATTCTAAGACTTTGCTTTTTGCCATTTACAGAGAAGCTTCCCTTTCTTACTGTCCATTCAAACAAAGTATCTTTTTTTTTTGGAGACAGTCCTACTCAGTCACCCTGGGGTTGAGTGCAGAGGAATCATAGCTCACAGCAACTTCAAACTCTTAGGCTCAAAGAGACCCTCTTGTTTCAGCCTCCCAAGTAGCTGAGCAGGCACCTGCCACAACACCTGCTAGTTTTTCTATTTTTAGTAGTGAGGGACTCTCACTTTTGCTCAGGCTGGTCTGAAACTCCTGAGTTCAAGCAATCCACCTGCCTTGGCCTCCCAAAGTGCTAGGATTGCAGGCGTGAGCAGCGGTGCCCGATCTTAAAGTATCTTTAATAGTGTAATCTAGAAAAGGAGTGGCCTCAAGTGATGGGTTTTTGAGGCTGGTTATTATTTCTTCCATTTTGCAGATGAGGAAACTGAGGCCCGCAGAAGTTAAGTAATCTGCCCAGTGTCCTGGGGCATCAGGATAGATTCCTAAGCAGGTGCCAGTTTCGTGCTGCTAGAAGAAATACAGACAAATTAGAATGGAGAGTGAGAACAATTGTAATAGCACTTTGGGATTAAATTGGGTCCCCAACCCCTCATCTGAGAAGACTTCAGAATCCAAGTTTTAAATAACGTTCGAGTGTTCACCAAACAACTTGTCACAGAGAAAACTGAAATTTTCACATGAAGGGGAAAAAAAATGCTCAGGAACAAGTGGTTTTTCGGCCAAAGGCTTTTAAAGAAAAGCTAAGCATTGACTGACCCGGGTTTTATCTTGTACTGATGGTAATCATCAGAGAAACAGGCCCAGGAAGCTGGCGCGAGGTGGCTGGCCTCGCGCCAGGCCGGGAAGTGGAGGAGGCTGGGTCCCAGCCAGGAAGCTGGAAGGAAGGCTTATCCCTGGGGGCTGTGGGCCTTGGGTAGAGCTGGGGTGGCAGGGCGCTGGCCGCGGTGTGGCCCTTCTGGGTCGAAAAGCCTGGCTGCTAAAGGACAGGTTTCCAGCCTCCCACTGGTCCTTGGTGGCCGGGAGAGAAAGCAGAGGGACTCCGGGTGCACCTGGCGCGTCGAGGCCCGGGCGTAACGGGTCCTTCCGCCTCGCCTCCGCACGTGTTCCATCCCGACTCTTTCATTGGCTCTTTCGGCCCCTGTCTTCCAGTCCTAGGAAGGCCGCAAGCTGACTGCCCCGCTGATTGGCCTAGGAGTTTTCATGTGTCATTCTGATTGGCCGATGAGGCTCACTCCCTCGCCCCGCTCTGGGTCATACTATAAAGAGCGGAGGGGGAAACGCATATGTTTTTAGGACTTTACTTTCGGGTTCCTTTGCCCCTTGTTACACAATGCCCCCATATTTCCAACATAAGTAGAACTTCATTAGTAAAAGGTAAATGTAGAGCGACTCTGGCTTACCTTGAGCTCGAAGGCCAGCCAGCGTGATGCAGTCACCCCCACTCATCCAGAAGGTGTGCTCCGGGCGGGGCGGTGCCGTCCTGCTGCTCCCCGGCGGACGCTCTAGCTTACATCCCCGCTGCAAGCCCGAGATGCTGCTGCCTTCGCCCGTGCTCCGCTGGGCCCTGCTGGCCTGCCCTTGGAGGGGAGCCAGGTGAGTGAGAACCCGGTCTAGGGCGGCCCGAGCTTACACCTGCTGGCCCGGGAGCCTGGAGGTTCTGGGCGCCCCCTGCGCACAATACTCCCTTACTGCTGGAGCCCCGGGCTGCCCAGGTTCCCCGCTCCGCCAGGGATCGCTTCCTCTAGTGCCCCGGTACCTTCCACCCAGACCCAGGCCTTTCACCCACTGAGATCCCTCAGCGCCCTGCACCCGCGCCCCGTCTCCCTCAGGAATCTCCTTCCTTTAGCAGAGGGGACTCACCTCTTCCCAAATCTTGCGACCCGGTGGAGTGCTTCGGTCACTGCTGGGTCCCACGCTCGGAAAGTGGCCTTCGTGTTCACTCTTTTTCCTGCTCATACTGGATCTTTGAAATGTGCTCGCTTCTCTGAAGGGAATCTATTTTTAGCACACCACACCCCTTGCCTTCCAGAGCCTTCCAAACCTCGTCTGACGTCCAGGACCCCTGTCTCGAATTCCCTGCCCTGGAATTCCCCAATCCTCTTCTCCTGCCTGATTTCAGCCTCTTTTCTTTTCCATCCTCTTCCCCCTTTAAAGTTAAATGTAGGCCAGAAAAGAGGGAACTCCTTTCTTTCTTCTGATAGGAAGATAATAATATTTATGGAGGGCATATCATGTACCAAATGCTGAGCTAGTCTCTTGGCATGTCTCATCCTGAGGATTAAATGAGTTAATACGTGGAAAAGACATCAAACAGTGCCTGGGCATAGGCAGTGCACAATTATTATTATGGTCGTGTTCATCATGATCACTTTTGTTTAAAATTCTCCCTCCTGTGAGGTAGATATTATTTCAGATAATGAAGAAACCAAGGAGAAGTTCCCAGGTGGAGCTGCAGCTGCCCTTCACACTCAGATTTGCAAATCCTGACGTTGTGAGGGTGGGTTCTTTGGCCAGGTGTGGTGGCCCAGGCCTGTAATCCTAGCTCTCTGGGAGGCCGGGGCAGGTGGATTGCTTGAGCTAGGAGTTAAGAGACCAGCCTCAGCAAGAGTAAGATCTCATCTCACTTAAAAAAGAAAAGAAAAAGAAAAACTAGCCAGGCATGGTGGCAGATGCCTGTAGTCCCAGCTCCTCAGGAGGCTGAGGCAAGAGGATTGCTTGAGCCCAGGAGTTTGAGGTTGCTGTGAGCTTTGACACCATAACATTCTAGAGTGAACTGTCTCAAAAAAAAAAAAAAAAAGTTCCTCTTGGCTGAGATTAGGGGCCACTTGGCCACACCCTCAGTGTGATACCATTTGCAGGCATCTCCCTGCACTTTTGAGAACACCCTTCTCAGACCACAGGTGGAAGCCCCAGGGAAGTGGGGCCACCTTGTAGAGTCACATCTTTACCAGATACCTACCTGAGCTAGTGCTCTGCTAAACACACTGGAATTAAGGGGTACCCAGGGAATTTACATGTGGGTGGGCCCTTTGAGGAGTTTTCAGTTTAATAGAGGAGGAGAAAAGCTTAGACATACAAAATTCTAATGTCCGACACAGAGCAATCCTTATTCTAAAAGAAAAGCCCATAGTAAAATAATTATCAAGCAATCAATACCATGGGGCCAATGCTGTGCTGATAAGTGCTATATTATCCCTGTTTTACAGATGGGAAACTATCTTCCAGTTAAGGCAGATGTAGGATTAAAATTATAGTTTAAGGTCTAACCGCAGAGAGAGAGAGAGAGAGAGAGAGAGTGTTAGAGTTTGGAACCTGTTCCCCAGGCTCAGGTTACCTCTTCTGATAGAGCAGCTGGCCTTATGCCCTCGACAGGATTTGTCAACCTAAGCACTGTAAACATTTGGAGCTGGGTTTTTTTTGTTGTTGTTGTGGGGTCTGTCAAATGCATTGTAGAGTGTTAAGCAGCATCCCTGGTCTTTATCCACCGGATGCCAGTAATAACAATTAAAAAATATCTCCAGATATTGCCAAAGTGCCTCCCCTCCCCTCAACCTCCAAGTTTAGAGTCAGTGCTCTCAGTCCAGGAGAACAGCTTTGGTATTTGATCACTTTTTATTTATTTAACTTATTTAGGACATACCTGTGGTATGCCAGGTCTACATTTATAGTTTTAGGGCATTTTCAGCAATATCTCTGTGTTCTTTTTTTTTTTTTTTTTTTTTTTTTTTTGAGACAGAGCCTCAAGCTGTCACCCTGGGCAGAGTGCCGTGGCATCACAGCTCACAGCAACCTCCAATTCCTGGGCTCAAGCGAGTCTCCTGCCTCCACCTCCCAAGTAGCTGGGACTACA
>CAUYRH010122149.1:0-12881 GCA_963574655.1 Perodicticus potto | reverse complement strand
GGCTGCAACCAAAAAATGGCCGGGCGTTGTGGTGGGTGCCTGTAGTCCCAGCTACTTGGGAGGCGGAGGCAGGAGACTCGCTTGAGCCCAGGAATTGGAGGTTGCTGTGAGCTGTGATGCCACAGCACTCTATCCAGGGTGTTAGCTTGAGGTTCTGTCTAAAAAAAAAAAAAAAAAAGAGAGAGAGAGAGAGAGAGAGAGAAATGGCTATAAAAGTTATGGTGTGAGGCTCCGTACCTGTAGCTCAAGTGGCTAAGGCACCAGCCACATACACCAGAGCTGGCGGGTTCAAATCCAGCCCGGACCTGCCAAACAACAATGACAACTACCACCAAAAAATAGCCAGGCGGTGTGGTGGGCACCTGTAGTCCCAGCTACTTGGGAGGCTGAGGCAAAAGAATCACATAAGCCCAGGAAGTGGAGATTGCTGTGAGCTGTGATACCACGGCACTCTACCCAGGGCGACAGCTTGAGGCTCTGTCTCAAAGAAAAAAAAAAAGTTATGGTGTGAGTGTGTGTGTAAGTATAGAATAGAATGATATGCAGCCAGAATAAGTCACAATGTAGATTTATAGTTATTAACATGAAAAGCTGCTTACTATCTATATTAGGAAGTGAAAACCAGTAAGCTGCAAAACACTAAAATTAACACAAAGCCTATTTGTTAAAACCATATTTGTGTGCTCACATATCATATATGTGGGCACAGAAATAAAGCCTGCAAAACATGTATATTAAGCGGGATTGATTGCTGTATTGGTGAGGTGGAAAATAGATGCATTAAAAAATTATTTTTACTTTCTGTTTTCTCACATTTCTGTAATAACTGTTATGGGCCAAATCGTCTCCATACCCCACCTCCCTATCACACGTTGAAACCTAATCCCACAGTATCTCAGAATGGGACTGTTCAGGGCCGTCCAACCTTATTTTTTTTTTTAAACTCTGCCTCACATTGGAAAAGTAAGAGTTGTCTTGGGCCACATATTCGATACACAGACACTAATCAAAGCTGATTAGCAAAAAAGAGGTTCATACACACTTTTTGTGATATCTGACACCACAGATAAGCAAAAAAAGTCCTCACAAAAACAGCATGTGGCCCACAGACTGCAGGTTGGACACCCTTACTGGAGACAGGGCCTTTATCGAAGTAATAAAGTTAAAGTTAAAAGGGGTCTTTTGGGCAAGCCCTAATCCTGTAGGACTGGTGTCCTTATAAGAAGAGGAGATTAGACACAGACAACACAGAGGGATGACAATGTGAGGACACAGTGAGAAGGTGCCATCTGCAAGGCAAGGAGAGAGGCTTCAGAAGAAGCCAAACCTGCCGACACCTCCATCTTGGTCTTCCAGCCTTCAGAACTGGGAGGAACTGCACTTCTGTTGTTTAAACCACCCAGTCGGTGATGTTGTTATGGCAGGTGAGCAGACTAGTCCAGTGCACAGTGGAGAAGGGAATAGGAAAAGAACCCAAAGTAGGAGACTGGAGAATGTTTGTGGAGCTCAGCTTGTGTGTGGCTGTGGGAGGAGAATGCACTTAGAATCTTGGTGCTCAAAGTAGAGGAGCAGAGCCAGCATTCCAGGGAACTTGTCAGACCTACTGTATCAGGATCTATGTTGTTACGGAGAGTCCAGGTGATTCCTCTACACACAGAGTGCTGCAACAAAGCCAATCCACAAGCCAACAATTCCAGCCTTTGCTCAGGATTATCCACTCCCCCCTGCACTGAACACACCCCTAATACCTAATGCTGGGCTTCCACCAGGCCCTGACTCCAACCAGAGCTCACTCATGCCACTACCACACCCTACCTCTTCCTCCTCGCAATTTCCTCCTTATTGCAATCCCTGTTTTCAAATTCCAGGGGTGCTACAGGTACTATTTGAGAAGGGCTATGTGGAAATTAGAACCCATCATCCCAACATCGGCAGAGGTAGGAGAGGCTGTACTTTACAAGGGATGCTGCCAATAATTCAGATATATTTTTTTAAATGTAAAAGAAACACCTGTTTTGAGATGTGATTAAATAGTGCTCAAATTTATATATTTTTTTGTTTCTTATTTAAAATTATTATTTTTTTGAGACAGAGTCTCACCATGTTCCCCTAGGTAGAGTGCTGTGGTGTCACAGCTCACACCAACCTCAAACTCTTGGGCTTAAGCAATTCTCTTGCCTCAGCCTCCCAAGTAGCTGGGACAACAGATGCCTGCCACAATGCCCAGCTATTTCTTTTGGTTGTAGTTGTCACTGTTGTTTGGCAGGTCTGGGCTGGATTCGAACCTGCCATCTCCGGTGTATGTGGCTGGCGTCCTAGCTGCTGAGCTACAGGTGCAGAGCCTTTTAACTTCTTAATATGAAAACGCACAAAGGTAGAGAGAAGAGTATCATGAAATCCTAGCCTCCATCACCTGGCTACAATTATTAACATGTGGACAATTGTATTCTACCTCGTTTTAAAGCCTTGAGTGGAATGATTCTCTGAGCAGTTACTACTGAACTGTTGTTTTCCACAACTGCAAAACGGAGAAATACAAGATCTTCAAAGTGAACCCGGAACAGAAACTGCTCATTCCACATGGGGTTCAAGGTATTTCGATGGATGGGCTTTGTGCGGAAATGGCAGCTGTCCAGAGGCATACCCAGGACATCAACTTCAATGCATGGGCTTCCCGTGCTGTTACTGGGGCACACATTTTGGCCAGAGACAACCTGAGGTAAGGGAAAAAAAGATCAAAATAACTGAGGATGAAAATGAAACAAAGACAACCTATACCAATGGTCTCCAACCTTTTTGGCACCAGGGACAGGTTTTGTGGCTGACAGTTCATCCAGGGAACAGGGGTGGGGGTATGGTTTGGAGATGATTCAAATGCATTACATCTCTACCACAGATCATCAGGCATTAGATTTTTGTAAGAAGCATGCAACTTAGATCCCTCCCATTCACAGTTTACCATAGGGTTTGCTCTCCTACAAGAATCTAATGCTGCCACTGGTCTGATAGGAGGTGGGACTCAGGTGTTGATGTGAGTGATGGGGAGCAGCTGTAAATACAGATGAAGCTCGGCTTGCTTGCCGCTCACCTCCTGAGGTTCAGCCAGGTTCCTAAGGGTATGGGTCCATGGCCTAGGGGTTGGGGACAACAAATCTACACCTCACTGCTTCCCTCAGCAAAAAAAGACAAAGAATACTGGAATGGACAAGATGAATGACTAATGAAACTATTTTTTAAATTAATGAAAAATAAAAATGATTAATAAAAAAGCGATTGTAATCCCATGGCTGAAATCATGCAAAAAGCCTATTTGGTCAACAGCATTCACTTAGCTTTCAATTGTTGAAATGTTCAAATATCTTTAAAAAAACAAGCAATTAAGATGAAGTTTGGGCCGGGCGCTGTGGCTCACGCCTGTAATCCTAGCATTCTGGGAGGCCAAGGTAGTAGATAGCTTGACCTCACAAGTTTAAGACCAGCCTGAGCAAAAGTGAGACCCTGTCTCTACTAAAAATAGAAAAACTGAGGCAAGAGGATCACTTGAGCCCAAGAGTTGGAGGTTGCTGTGAGCTAAGACACCACAGCACTCTACCCAGGGCAACAGAGACTCGGTCTCAAAAAAAACAAAGAAACAGAAAAACCCCAACAACAACAAAAAAACAAAGGCTTGGCATCCATAGCTCAGTGGTTAGGGAGCCAGCCACATACACCGAGGCAGGTGGGTTCAAACCCGGCCTGGGCCTGCTAAACAACAATTACAGCAAAGACAACAAAAAAAATAGCTGAGCTATTGAATTTCATTGTGTCTGATATTCTCTTTTATATAGTGCCACTGTATCAGCTATACCATCAAATTGTGCAACATAGAGCACAGCATTTCTTTTTTTTTTTTTTTGAGACAGATCCTCAAGCTGTCACCCTGGAGAGAGTGCCGTGGCATCACAGCTCACAGCAACCTCCAGTTCCTGGGCTCAAGCGAGTCTCTTGCCTCCACCTCCCAAGTAGCTGGGACTACAGGCGCCCGCCACAGCGCCCAGCCATTGTTTGGTTGCAGCCGTCATTGTTGTTTGGCGGGCCTGGGCTGGATTCGAACCCGCCAGCTTAGGTGTACGTGGCTGACGCCTTAGCCCATTGAGCCACAGGCGCCGAGCCAGAACACAGCATTTCAAAATAAAGCCACAAAAAACATTGTCACTACGTGCCAATTAAAAGGACAGACTTTCAGTTAAAAGGAAAAAAAAAATAGCTGGGCATTGTGATGGGAGCCTGTTGTCCCAGCTACTTGGGAGGCTGAGGCAAGAGAATGGCTTAAGCCCAAGAATTGGAGCTTGCCGTGAGCTGTGATGCCATAGCACTCTACCGAGGGTGACATAATGAGACTCTGTCTCAAAAAAAAAAAACATGAAGTTTGATGTGTCATGGCATGTGAGATAAAAGAAGACTTTATACAATGCAACCACAAATTTGTTAACTAATATTCTATTAAAAATGATGTAGGGGCGGCGCCTGTGGCTCAAGGAACAGGGTGTCAGCCCCATATACCGGAGGTCGTGGGTTCCAACCCAACCCTGGTCAAAAAAAAAAAAAAAAAAAAAAAAAAATGACGTAGCAATATATTTTATAACTTCAAAATTTTTTTTCTTGGATAATTCAGTTTTGGCGCAAGTCATAGACAAGTTGTTAAAAATTAATTCACAGCTTTCTGTAAACAGATGAAAGTACACTCTGGTTAAAATGAACAACAGAAAAAGAGTCACTATTCTTTTAGTACTTTAGTAGTTTCAAGCTACTACCCCATATTTACTACCCTATTGCCTTAGGGAAAGAAAAAGCAGTTTGCGTAATAACACACACAGGCAAATCTGTGGATAGGGCTCCCCCAGGGATTCTGGGTGTGGTGCACAAAGGGCTGCTTAGCATTCTTCCCGTGAGAAGACACAACTTTGCAGCTCCCTCTCTTTCCTGTGCCCCACTCACTCTCTTCTTGGTTAGGTAAAAGGCAGCAAAAGAACAGGGAAGGAAAGTGGACCGAAGAGCTACCAGGTCTCTATTTTTAAGATAAGGCTGTTAAGTTTTGACAGTAAGTAAATTAGGGGTAAGGAAAGGCCTAGGAATTAAAAAGGTTAAACAACACAGGAAAAATACTTAATCACATTTGTATATTGATGCCAGTTTGATCACAGAACTTGCTGGAGCTTCAAATGAGCAGATATAACAGGAGCTCAACTTTTATGAGATATGCCTATATTTATGATTCTGTGGACCCTGGATGAGAGGATTACCATCTCCAGTACATCAGGTGAAGCAGGGACCTCCTAACTCCGCCTACTGGGTGTTGGCAAGTACAGTGTCCGGTGACGCATACCTAACCACAGCTACTGATTTCTAGAAGGTGAAGAAGTTATTTTGGGATCTAAAGCTGCCTGACCAAAATTGTGACATAACAGCTTTACAGTGCCTTGAATTCAAAACCAGTTCCTCTTCATGAAGGCTTAAATCTTTACAGTGGGGCCGTACTTACAGTTAGAGAATAGACTGCGGGCTCCATGTTGCCCACGTCTCTTTCTAGAGGAGAAAACTTCTGATACATTGGACAGTTCTTGTCCCACAGGACTGGAGGTTTCAAGACATAACCACAGCCACCATTAGCCTCAAACATTGCAGCATTTAAATGTAAAGGGAGATCTGCAAAACAAAGTCAGTAGTGCTTGTTACTTTGTCATTTAAGTCTTATCTAATAAATTTAAAGTTCGAAAGAACTTTGCATCAATTCATTCATTCCATAGACTGCTGGGTTCCTACCATGTGCCAGGTTGTGTCAGAAAGCGGATACATGTACACCGCCGGTACCAAGAGATAAAAATCCCCGTTCTCCAGCATCTGGGGCAGTGAGCAGACACTCCTGTCCCCGTGAAGCCATTCTCTTTCTATCCTCCTCACCTGCTGGGGAGACACCACCATCACTCATGACAGGCCTGCCTGCCAGCTCTGTGTTGTCCCCTTTGTGAAAGGAGGAGTGCCCGGGAACAGGGCTGTGGGAGTCAGTTCTGAGAAGTTCTGGATCAGCCTAGTAGAATGTAACTCATTCAGACTCTCAAGGTGTGGAATTTCTCTACCCTGTCTATGGTTGGTCTGAGATTTATTTTTGCATATGTGATCACCACTAGAGTTTTGCCAAGTAAATAAAGAATGTAGACAGAATTCTGGACCAATGGTTAAGGTATCCAAAAACACACCCTGTCACAAGGCCCTGATGTACTATTGTGTGCTGGTGACTGGCATAATAAAGCAGAGTCTCTATGAATCCCTCTCAAAGAGAAGTTGTGTCACCTTGTTCTTCCCTAGCAATTTCTCTTACCCTGGAAACTGATAATGGGTTTTCTTTTAAATAAACTACATTTTGTAATTTTTTCTACTTAAAAAAAAAATTCCTGTGGTGGCACCTGTGGCTCAGTGAGTAGGGCGCCGGCCCCATATACCGAGGGTGGCGGGTTCAAATCCAGCCCCAGCTAAACTGCAACAAAAAAATAGCTGGGCCTTGTGGCGGGCGCCTGTAGTCCCAGCTACTCAGGAGGCGGAGGCAAGAGAATCGCCTAAGCCCAAGAGCTGGAGGTTGCTGTGAGCTGTGATGCTACGGCACTCTACCGAGGGCGACAAAGTGAAACTATGTCTCTAAAAAAAAAAAAAAATCCCTGCCCTTTGGAGCTTATAGTCTAAACAGACCCAGTGTTAGCACTCCAAGGCTGGTTCTGCTACTTATATAAACTCCTTTGGAAAATAAAAATTTACCATATCCATCTGAAAAAATAAAAATAACTAGTTTATACATAGTTGTTACATTTTAGTGTTTAGAGAATATAAATAAGAAAAAGAAGTCTGTACCATCTATTTTTCCCCCAAGTATTTTTGATCTACAGCTGGTTCAATCCATGGTTGCAGAACCCAAGCATGCATAGGGCTGATAGTAGCTCATTTTATACTGAGTTTTGGAAAGAAATAATGGTAGTTTCTTATCTCCAAACACCAAATCATGCAGACAACTGTATGGCCAATTCTTTTTTTTTTTTTTGAAATAGAGTCTCAGTTTTTCACCCATGGTAGAATGCCATGGTATTATAGCTCACAGCAACCATAAACTCTTGGGCTTAAGCTGTTCTTTTGCCTCAGCCCCAAAGTGGCTGGGACTACAGGTGCCTCCCATAATGCCTGGCTATTTTCAGAGATGAGGTTTTGCTCTGGCGCAGGCTGATCTAAACCTATGAACTCAGGCAATCCACTTGCCTTGGCCTCCCCAGTGCTGGGATTACAGGCATGAGCCACTTTGCCTGGACAGTATGGCCAATTCTTGCTTTGCAAATGTAAGAGAAAAATCTTAATTACACAATGAAGAATAGGAGAATAGCCAAAAAAAACATTGTGTTTCTTTGAAACCTTGATTTCAACACATAAATGATAGTACTTCTACTTCAGTTTTTAAAAATTGGAGTTAAATACAAAAACACGATCACATATGATTCCCATCATGTCCACAATACCCTCAATCATAATTCTCAGGAAAGTTCACAAAGACTTTGAGTCTTCCGTGGCCAAATTTTATCTGGCACGGTTCTTTGATGAATGATTGAGTTCTTTGATGAATGATTGCACTATTTTCAGGGTCTTACACACTTGAATGCTCATCTAATAGTACAAGTCTGGACAAATGAGCTAAATGTTTGAGATGTACCTGATGAATGTTCTCTCGGATAGATCCCTTCCATGTGCAGAATGAACTTTGCCACATGGACCAACAGCAAGGCAAATTGTGGTAAGTGCCTTGGAGCAACAAGAAGTTGGCCCCACATATCCTCTGTGTAAGATTTTCCCATGTATTTGGAGTTGGCCAAGATCATGTGCACAAATTCCTGGGGCAAGATGTCTGAGAGGTACAAAAGTTTTTTTTTTGTTGTTTGTTTGTTTGTTTTGAGACAGAGTCTTACTATGTCGCCGTCAGTAGATTGCCATGGCACCACAGCTCACAGCAACTTCAAACTCTTGGGCTTAAGGGATTCTCTTGCCTCAGCCTCCCAAGTAGCTGGGACTACAGGCTTCTGCCACAATGCCCAGCTATTTTTTTGTTACAGTTGTCGTTGTTGGTTAGCTGGCCCAGGCCAGGTTCGAACCCACCACCTTTGGGTGAGTATGTGGCTGGCACTGAACCACTGGGCTACCAGCGCTGAAAGTTTTGAGATACACAAAAAACAAGAAATGTAAAATCTGGGATGGCATCTGTGGCTCAGTGGGCAGGGCGCCAGCCCCATATACCGAGGGTGGTGGTTTTGAACCCGGCGCTGGCCAGCTAAAACAGCAAACAACAACAACAACAAAAGCCGAGTATTGTGCCGGGCGCCTGTAGTCCCAGCTACTCAGGAGGCTGAGGTAAGAGACTTGCTTAAGCCTAGGAGGTGGAGGTTGCTGTGAGCTGTGATGCCACAGTACTCTACCAAGGATGATGAAGTGAAACTCTGTCTCAAAAAAAAAAAAAAAAAAAAAAAAATAAAAGAAATGGAAAATCTGTATGGGTGGAAACAAATGAGGCCCTCCCAGCAACCCCAATAAATGGAGCAAGGTGAAACTTGCACAGATGAATCAGAAAGGACACTGTCAACTGTGTTTCTTGGAAATGAAATGATGGATATAACAGCCTGTCTCTCCTTGGGCCTCAGTATCCTTATCTGTTAAATGAGCGTGGAGGACCCTGTACCTCAGGGCCTTTCTAGTCCTAATGTGACTGATTCACTGAGGCCGTGCTGACTCGTCTGCAGGGGAAGAAAGTTCTCTTCCCAGGCCCCTCTGTGACAGCAGAACACAGGTATGGAGAAGAAGGCTAACAGACTGAAGCCAACAAGCTCATGTGGGGGCAGTAAGTGTGAAGTGGATACATTTTTCCTGACAACAGCAATGGCAGTTCATACCTACCGCACTCTTACTAAGCACCAGACCTCATTCTGAGCACTTTGTGTGCACAAATGTGTCCCAATAATATATGAAGTAAATTCTTTTAGTATCTTTATTTTTATAGACAAGGAAACTAAGGCACAAAGACATGAATACATTCAAGGTTCAAGGCACATAGCTAGTTAAGAGGTGGATGCTATGATTTGAACCTGGATAGCTTGACCCACAGCTCCCAATCTTTACTACTGAGCCATACAAGGTACCTGTGATAGGGGTGTCCTTATGGTAAATGAAACTTGGCACATTGAAGGTGCTTAATACATAGAAACCGTTACGTTATGATTATGATGGCTACCCCATTTGGGTTTTAAGCCTGACTTCAATAGCACTGTGTCTGTCCTAATAGCTTTTCAAAACTTTGAAGCACTTTTTCTTAACTAAGATCTCATTTGGTGACCCTGTATGTAAAACGTATCTAAGTGGAGCTCCTCAGTTTAAAATAAAGGTAGAACCTCAATTCTAGCCCTCTCATTGTCTCCCAGGAGTGGTTCCTGAACTTCATTGGGGGCTATAATTTGGAAACCTTTGCTCTAATCAAGGGAAAGCATATGCACAAATCAATATATCCCTGTTACTCTTCTGAATCTACTACTTAACAGGAGATCAAACATACCATTGCCTTTATGGTCTTCTAGTCATTAAAAATATCCTGTATTAAGTAGACAGTATTTTTCATTATATTTTCCCCTATACTCGAGGAATGGAAAAGTCATCATAAAAAGTGTGATTATTAGGCCTGGCATGGTAGCTCACACTTGTAATCCTAGCATTTTGGGAGGCCAAGGAAGGAGGATCATTTGAGGCCAGGAATTCAAGACTAGCCTGCACAACATATTGAGACACCATCTTTATTAAAAAAAGAAGAAGAAGAAGAAGAAGAAGTGTGACTATCATTTAAGGAAGCACAATAAATGTTTTTTGAAAAGAAGCTGTTCTTTTGACGGGGGTTCCATGTTTACACACTTGTTAAGTTCTGGCATATGAGGCAGGAATTGTTTAGCCCCGGAGAGAAACGACTTAGCAGAACTGTTGCCAGTAATAACCAGGGGTCTGCAGGCAAAACTTAAGTCCGTTTCCAAAACTTGAGATTTGGTTTTATTGGGTGTGGACCTGGGATACACACTTTCTGGGAATTGAGGAAGCCAGCAGAAAGCCTGGGAAGAGATGACCCTAAGTTCAAGAACATTGTTTTGGGGCATCAGGCTCCCCTGAAATAAAGGAAATGGTAAGACATGATCTATGAACCATATTGAGAGGCTGGAGGGATACTGGAAGGGTTCTCTCCTATTGGGTAGAGGCACTTCATGGAAACTCAAACATTTCCTAACACTGGAATTCTTTTTTTTTTTTTTTTTGAGACAGAGCCTCAAGATGTCACCCTGGACAGAGTGCCATGGCATCACAGCTCACAGCAACCTCCAATTCCTGGGCTCAAGTGCGTCTCCTGCCTCTGCCTCCCAAGTAGCTGGGACTACAGGTGCCCCCCACAACGCCTGGCCATTTTTTGGTTGCAGCCGTCATTGTTTGGTGGGCCCAGGCTGGATTCGAACCCACCAGCTCAGGTGTATGTGGCTTGCGCCTTAGTCCATTGAGCCACAGGTGCCGAGCCTGGAATTCTTTTAAATAATTAAATTGTGATTCTAGGCCAGGCTCAGTGGCTCATGCCTGTAATCCTAGCAGTCTGGGAGGCTGAGGCGGGCAGATTGCCTGAGCTCACACATTGGAGACTAACCTGAGTCAGAGCAAGACCTCGTCTCTAAAAATAGCCAGGCGTTGTGACAGATGCCTGTTGTCCCTGTTACTCGGAAGGCTGAGGCAAGAGAATTGCTTGAGTCCAAGAGTTGGAAGTTGCTGTGAGCTGTGATGCCACCACACTCTACTGAGGGTGACAAAGTGAGACTCTGTCTCAAAAAAATAACAATAAAAATTTTAAAAATGTGCTTCCAAATGTAGATACATATATATGTGTGTATATGTGTATATACACACACACACACACACATATATATATATATATATATATATATATTTGCATCTGCAATTCACAAAGAAGTAAGTACCTGAAAGAGATCTTGACCAGAACTCAAGAGGTTCATGGCAGTGGGGCTGACAGGGATAATCTATGTCAGCGCAGAGCAGCATGCATTTATTGATCGTCATTCTGCAAGGTATGAAAAAAGGCTCTACTCCCAGTGTGTAGAAATGAAGACCTTTTTACAGATGAACACCCTGATACAGCCTGTAGCTTGTGCTTTGCCTAGCTTGGGAGAAATTTAATCAGTGCTCGTGGCATTGCCTGCAGCGAGATTATACAACAGCATTCTTTCCCGGCTGGGAAGATGATGCAGAGAAACTTGAGGATAAATCACACAACACAATCGTCTGCCTCCCCTGTTGCCCCGTGTTATATGGGGCAACACGAACATATACTGCCAGCTTGATTTGAGAGGCAGGCAAGGTGCTTAGGGGTGAGTTGTGTGTTGTCAGACCGTGGGGTGACCTGAAGAGTGGCAACACCCTCCATCCCCTCCAGCTGCCGCTCCCTCTGCTATCAGCAGAGCCAGTATGTCTGCACCAATCTTGGCTTCAGGGGAAAGGCCATGTCCAAACCAAATGCACTTCCATTTCCTTGAGAAAACCTTTTGATAGTAATTTCAGTTTACTTAAAATATTTCGGTATCAGAATAACCAACAGCACCAGTGGACACAGAGCTACAGATGGACCAGAGATGTGACTCCACAAGCTACTTGTGGAAGCTAATAAAGAAACAGAAAATAAAATTTTTACAATGTTGAAAGTAAGTCACTATTTATTTCCATCTGTGTGTCCAAAGTATAGTGTTTTATACCTTACCAAACACACGTAATGACAGTTAACATTTGCAGAATGCTTTCCACAAAGGCCTAAAAAGGAACCATGCTAAGGATGGTGCTTTACTTGCATCATCTTATTTCACTCGAAAGAAGCAAATATAACAAGGGCAAAAAACATGGCCAGTATCTCTATCCATACGCCTTTGGGTTAAACCACAAATGGGCACTGTTGGCACGAGCGGCAGGCAGATAGCTGGGCCCAGAGCTAAAGCTGTGTGGTTTGACCTCAGCTCGAGACAGGCAGTGCTGTGGTTTGTGGTTCAGCTGATTTGTTAGGCCGGGTTCACGTGAGACCAGTGATAAAGGCTGCTTGCTGCTTGACTGTTAAGAGGAAAGACTGTGGTTCTTGACTGAGTTTTGAGGAAACATTCCTCATCTTCTGTAGTTCCTCTCCTTCCCCCATAACCAAGTGAAAACAAAACGTTTTATCCTTTAAATTTCCACATTGCTTGAATTTATTGTTACAAGTAATTTTGCCAACTTGAACAAATTAGCCACTTTGTGCCTTGGTTTGTTCATCTGAGAAATGGATGATTCCCATTTCTCATAAAGGTACTCACCTCGTAGGGTTGTTGTGAAGATTAAATGAGATAATAGGGATCAAGAATTGGGCATAGTGCCTGAGGCACAGTAAGCATGCAGTAAGGGCTAGCTTTTGCTCTGAAGTTTTAGGCCTCATGTCAGGGTCTCACTAAGAGTGGAGAAATGTAAATCCTACTGAACTCTGTTCATGTAATTCACATACTTGTTTTCCTTTTGGTAGCTACTCTTAGAACAGTGATCATTATTCTCCACCTCAATTGCAAAGGGATAAGAAGCTAAAATGGTTTTAATTTGCAAAGTGGAGCAACACTATCTTTTCTTTTTCTTTTTTTGAGACAGAGCCTCAAGCTGTCACCCTGGATAGAGTGCTGTGGCATCACAGCTCACAGCAACCTCCAATTCCTGGGCTCAAGCGAGTCTCCTGCCTCCACCTCCCAAGTAGCTGGGACTACAGGCGCCCGCCACAA
>CAUYRH010122146.1:0-15462 GCA_963574655.1 Perodicticus potto | reverse complement strand
AGTGATTAAGAAAATGCTATGAAGGCTATCTCTCACAGTACGATCAAAATGTTTCTGATTGTATATGAAGCACATTCTGCCCTATGATTGCACCAATGTACACAATTATGATTTAATAAAATTATTTAAAAAAAAAGAAAGAAATTAAAATAGGAATGACTATAGTTGAAGAGAGAAAAAAACTAAAATACAATAGCAAAAATAATTTCAAACACATTAGTCATCATAACAAATGTGTTAAATTTTTTTTTTTTTTTGTAGAGACAAGAGTCTCACTTTATTGTCCTCGGCAGAGTGCCATGGCATCACACATCTCGCAGCAAACTCCAACTCCTGGACTTAGGCGGTTCTCTTGCCTCAGCCTCCTGAGTAGCTGGGACTACAGGCGCCCGCCACAACGCGCGGCTACAAATGTATTAAATTTTTGTATTAAAAGACATTTTGTAATGTTAAATGTATTAACATTTTTGTATGATATGGTTAAACAATTCGACTACACATGTAAAAATACAGCTGTCTGCTGTTTACAAAATACAAATCTAAAGTAAAATGACACAGTATGATTATATGACTAAATGCCAAAAATATAAATTTAACATAATTTAATATTAATCTTTTTTATAAAATTAAACAAATTTAGTTTGGCAAGTCTAATAGGAAAACTTTATTAATTTGAGATGGGGAAATTACAACCAAGCTGCAGAACATAATACATGATAATGATATATTACACTAAAAGGAAAATCATTGCTTAATACAACTTTGTTACTGCAGATGTTAGTCAATATAATGAGAGAAAAAATTATATGAAGACATCTATACAGCTAAAGATGACAGCTAATTTCAATCTATTCATTACTCCTACCAAGATTCTCATTGCCTGTTACATGTACTTTTTATTTCAATAGTTTGATAAGTACATTGTTCTCAATAGTTTTATTCCCAATTTTTTGTTCAAATGTGTTAAATTAGCTCTTGCAAAACTATTGGTACCCCCTATAATCCAGCCTACCTTCCATTAGACAGCAATATCTTACCAGACACTCAGAACTCACATGTGAAGGGGAGGAATTAGTACCCTCTCCAAATGAAATTACTTAACCAGTGACTGATGAGAGAGGGTTACTAAATGCCATGGCTTCTCTCCCCACCACCATAGTTGGTAGGATCATTCTGAGGCATGTGCTTTGTACTTTCTTTCCTTGTGTTCCAGTCACCCACTGTGGAACCAGGCTTAGTAATGCATCTTACATTGGTTGCCCTTCTTTTAATTTATGACTTCTCCTCTCTCCAACCCATGTTCCTTGTTCTTCCAGTAAATTACTTTCACTTAAATCCTTGCACAGAGTCTACTTCTGAGGAGCATGAATTATGCAGGGCATAAATAGTAATTAGCATAGACATGTATATACTTTTTTTGCTTCATTTTTAATGCTAGCAGAGTCTGCAACTTATTTTCAAAATGATTTAATAAGAAATACAAGGAAAGCAAAGGTGGCAAAATGTTTAAAATTGTTGGATCTAAATATAAGGCATACAGTATTCATTGCAATAGTTTTACAAATTTTCTTTAGTTTTAAATTTTTCAAGACAAGAAGTTGAAGAACATGTTAGATGACTTCTGGTTTGAAGATAGCAGCATAAAGTTGTAATTTTCTCCTCCTCATGGAAGGCATCCAAAAGAATCAAGGAAAAGAAAAACAGCACAAATACCATTTATGATGAAACTAGGAAATAAATAAAATGACCATTTCAAAAAGGTAAAAAGGCTGCCCAAAACAAGGTAAAAGAAAAAAAAGGGAGAGGAAGAGGAAGAGGAAAAGGAACAAGAAGAAATGACAGATAAAGAATATTCACCAGAAAAATGATACCATAGAGCAGAAAATTATAACTAAATATTTTACCACACATTTAAAAACTTAATGAAACACTTTCATGAATGAAAAGCACAAAGCATAAAAGCAAAAGCTTGATGAACGGTTGAATTGTAACGATGTGAAAGCCATCAACAGACATGAATGTGAAGTTGGAAGAAACCCAACAAAGTATAAGAAACTGGTGAATAGATGTAAGGGACATAGAGGACCTGAGAAAAATGAGCAAAATGGAAATCAAGTTTTAAATATTAGAGAAAATAATGGCTAATAAAGACAAGCAAAGAAACTCTACAAAATTTAAGCTTTTAAAGAATCAAACCTGAAACAATAGAAATAAACAAATATTTTAAAATACAATTTTATTTTAAAGATATTTTTTCAATATATATTTTTAAAATAATTTTCAGAATGGAATATCTCCAGAATCTCTTTTGTTTGTAGAGAGTCTAATGTGGACTAAGACTTGATTTCTGTTTCAGCTTACCCTGTAAGACTCTGATCTCATCTTTTTCAAAAATAAGGCTACAGGAGTAGGTACATCAGGGAAGCTCTATAAGATATTTGACAAAAAAGATCATGACACCATAGACAAAACAGAGAAATAAGGAATAGATAACAGCAGATTTGTAACAAGTTAGTGGCAATAGCCAAAACGTGCTATTTAACATATCAGCATCAACCTGGAGAGTTTTCTAGTGGCATGCCACAGATCTATGTCCTCGTTCTGCATACTTATTAATTACTTTAATAAGTATATTGATTACACTTATTGTATATATAACAAACTGATAATCAGTATAAACCTGGAAAGTATAGCTAACACAATTGGAAACAGAATCAGGAACCGGGAAGATCTCAATAATCCCGTAATTCAAACAAGAGAGAAATGTAATACCAAATATGAAGCATTGCAGGTGAATACAAAAGTTTGATGTGTAATAAAATTTGAAAGATATATGGCTGCAGAGTAACACTTATTTTAAAGGCATAGTTAATAATTTTGTGCTTCATTGCGAGCATAAAATGAATTGAAATTATTCAATTACCAAAATAGTATTGCTTCTCAGCCTTTTGGCTAAGATCAAGTGTGACTTGCAAAATAGCTAATGAATCACAGACTACATTTTAATAGGTGCAGCACATCTAGGATACAAGATGTGACCACTCAGGGTGCTTTTTGGACATCTGGATCATTTTGTCAAATGGGGACAAAAATTATAAATGAACCATCAACCAGGTTATCATAATAATGACTAACTTTGTGGAGATAGTTTGTTAAGCATTTTTTTTAAAATAAAATAATAGCATAATTATTACTATAATTACAATAATAATAATAAAAGTACAAATTTTATTATCACATAATACAAATCTTCAGAGTATGCTTCAAGACTAATAAAGTACTTATTCCTATTTTATAAGTGAAGACTGAAACAGATTAAGTAACTTGTCAATTTCTCAAAATTAATGTATAATGATGTTGAAATTTGGGACACAATGAGAATTGTGTAGAAAAATTTAAACTTACTGAATGCACAATTCTTCTATGTATGAAAATGTCCTTGCTTGATTTTCTCTTTTAAAGGACATTTTTGTATAGTATATGATTGTAGATTGGTAGTGGTTTAGGATTTTGTTTTGCTTTGTCTTTTGTCAATTTAAACTTGTTTTTGTTGTTTCTGTTGAAAAAACTCTGTTGCTCCTTTGAAAGTAATACATCTTTTTCCTATGATTGTTTTCAAGGTTTTTCTCTTCCTTTTTTGGTTTTCTGAATATAATATGCGTAAGTGTGATTTTCTTTGTACTTGTTCTTCTCGTGTTTGCTAAACTTTTTAAATCTGTGAGTTGATGTCATTCGTCAGTTTTGAAAACTTCTCTGTCATTATTTGTTCAAATGTTGCTCTGTGCCTCTGTCTCCTTTAGGACTCCCTTACTCCTGCATGTTCTTTCCATTTTCTATGTTTGTTTCAACTTGTATATTTTCTATGGACTTCTTTCAAGCTCACTAATCCTGCCTTCTTCTGTTAATCACATTCAGTGAGTTTTTAATTTTATATAATATCTATTTTTCAGTTTATCAGTTCCAGCTTTTATTCTTTTTTATAGATTGCATTTATTGATGAAATTTTCCATTTTTCATTCATTTTTCTCATCTTTTCTATTGGTTTTGTGACCATATTTATAATATTGTTTTAAAACTCTTTGCCTATAAAAACAGACTATCCAGTGTACAGATCATCTGTGTGTCTTTCTATCTTCCCTTTTGCTTGTCTTATAATATTTAATGCATAGCAAGTATTGTATACAAAAGAATTGTAGCGCTTGTAGATTATATTGTTTTTCACCAAAAGTTTGATTGTCCCTTCTCCCATTTAGGATGAGGGACCAAAATCCTTGACTTAATTGGTGATTAAGCCAGATCATAGCTGGAGTATAGTTTTGGTGAAATTAGTCCACCTCTGGTTCTTCTCAGCTCTTCAGGGAACCTGAGAAATTTCTGAATTCACAGCTGTGAAAACTTGAAGGAAATTTAATACTATCCTTTGAATGTAGTGAGATTAACTCTTTAACCTTCAGTATCACCCATTTTCAAAATCTAATATATGTGTCTTGAGAGGAAGACCAACCAGATATTTGTGAGACTTTGCCTCCTAGTCACTGTAAGAACTGTAAGTGACTTTATACAGCCTTGAGAAGTTTCTGGCCCAGCCCTGCCCCAGCCTTTCATTTCACCACACACCTCAGCAAATATCCTTGGTAAAAATTAGCTGCCAAGCACATGAAATTCCCCTAAATTTTACAGTAGCCTACATAACTCTCCAAAGCTCTAATGACTCACCTCTTCCCTAGTAGTGTGCTTCTGCCTGTACTAAGCCTGATTCTCGGCAGTACTCATAATCAGTAAATGCTTTCAAGGAATGGAAATAACTGAGTTTGGCAGCTCACTTAGGAAAGACTCTTCCCTCTCTGGAATTTTAATGTACCTCGTTCCCATTGTTTCCAGTGTCCTTAAAAATAGTATTTTTGTAATTTATCTAGTTTTTTCTAGTTATTTAAGTGGAAACATTGCCCTCAAGACATACTATATCCTTCTCAGGAGCAAATGTCTCAAACAGATTTTTTAAAAAAATCTTTATTCTTCTCACAAAAAAATACTTAAAACCTAGAAAAGTTTAAAATAAGCAATGGGAAAAGATAATACCATGTAAATATTCACCAAAAAAACTGGTATAGTAATATTCATATTAATGAAAATTTAAGGAAGAAAATATTAAAAAGGATAGAGACTACTTACTGATAAAAACCAACAAGAAGACATAATAAATGTAATTAGTTATGTGCCAAAAACATTGCTTAGACACATATAAAGTGAAACTGTTTAGACTCTCAAGGAACTGACATATCCATAATTACAGTGTAATATTTTAATACTCTTCTCTTAGGTAACAATAGCTAAATCAGACAAAAGGATTAATAAAGGATATTTATTTGGAAACATAGCAAGTTTGATGTGTGTGTGTGTTTATTTGTGTATGAGACAAACTTCATTCAAGAAATTAAGACTATACATTTCCTTCAAGCACACGTGGAACATTTACAAAATGTTTTCACATACTAAGTCATAAAGAAAAATCAGCAATATATAGACCTTATTATCTTTCTACTGCTCCTCACCCCACTCTCTTAATTACCTAAATTAAATAATATAGTTAATTCTGATAGTTATCACTTTGCATTCACCTTCATCTCCTTTTCTAATTCTTCACTTTACCTATCTCAACAGCTACAGAATTAAAGATAATTCTCCATACTTAACCTGGTGCACATAAATAATATACAGAGCAATCATAAAATCATGCTAAGTAGTCTCATTATTAAGTCATAATTATATAACTCAAATGGGCCTTAATTCTATAAGGCAACCATACTGCATTCTCTATTGCTTTCTCCCATTCACCTAGACAACTATTTCCACCTTCTTTCTCTTAGATCACCAGTGCCACCTCACCCTTCCTCAATCTCTCATGGTAGTTTTGCTTTCTACTTCAATGAAAACATTAAAGCAATGAGAACTTTTACAAATTCTCACCACCTCATCTACCAAGTTAGCAGCATTATTTACCATATTCTCTACTTTCCTTTCTATCTAAAGTCAACTTTGCCTAGCACTCCACAAATATAATTTCAGTTACTCCTCCTGTGATCCTATAAATTGGTGTTAATGGTATCGTTTCACAGCTGAGGGCACAGGTTAAAAGTTACATCCATAGGGAGGAATTGTTCCAGCTCTGTGTACTATATCCCCTTGCTACTCAAAGAGTGGCTTCACAGACCCCTAGTATCATCAACATCTATGATCTTATTAGGCCCCAAACCTGCCTAAAGAAAAAGAGTACCACATTTTGAAAAGACCCCCAAGTGTTTTGTTTGCCCTTTGATGTTTAAATAACACACACTATTCTGTTCTTTCCCAGATATTTTCCACTGTAATACAGTAGCATCATTTATTTTAAAATAAAATTAGTTCTTAGATCATGTAACAGCACTCAGCCTTTCTCCCTGAGGAAGTATCATTAAGAAGGACAGTTCTTCCCAAGGTATTAACTAATTGAAACCTTCCACAAATTCTATTAGTATCTTATGATGGTGTTCCTTCTTCTGGTGTCACTGATTTGATTAAGTTTGGATTCAGTTAGCCTCGGCAGTCAGAGTAGAAGCTTGGTGGTGGCCAGATGAAAGAATTTGGGATTACCAGCCTTATAAGAGCCAATTCTTACTCTAATCATTCATTTTAACTGTTAATTTCTTATTCACTGAGAAAGAGCTTGGTTTAATTAAAAGCAGAACCAAATTTTGCAAATTTGATCTTGGAATATGGACTTATTTTAAGGCATATTATTAGTGGTGAATATTGAGAATCCACCCATGGAAAGAGTTTTAGAGCCTATAATTTATTTTTTTTAAATAATGCAATCAAATGCTAGTTTCTTTGAACAGTACAGAAGTCTGACTTACGGTAAACATTCTGGTGGAAAGATTTTGGCAAAAGGGTAGGGAATTGATGCTGCGTCACTAGGACTTCTGCTAGCATTTTTCCCATTAGAGCACAATGACGCCAAACGAAGAGGAAATGATATGGGTGAACTACAGCGCCATCCATTTAACATTTACACTAAGAAAACACAATGAACCCTTGCAGAAGTTTTCTCCCTGTCACATTTGACCCCTCTACTCACATTTGGAAAGAAATACATGCATCTCATATAAAGGATACATAGCACCACCTCACCAAAATATAAATTCTTTGCCACTTTGATTTCACTATTTTAAATTTTTTGTTTTGATTTTTAAGTTAAAAATACTCAACTTTATTCTTCTGGGCTAACAGGTATACATGCATTCCCTGGCTGCTCTTTTCTTTGTTTTCATAGTAGTTGGATTGTTCCATTTCCGCTACTAATACAAAGGACTACACTCAACTGACCAAAAGTTTGAAGCCCTTGGAAAAACTTTTAAATTATTAGATGACAATAAGTAAAAGAGACATAATTGCTTTTATTTTCCAATAAACTATCATGTTACCTTTCTCCCTAACAAATAATCTATGGGGAAATGAAGTTTATGACCATTTGAGACAATTAAGCTCATTAACAACTTTATAGGGTAAAACCACATCATTCACATCTTTCCTTAAGCAACTACAATATTTAAATGAACTCATAATTACCCACCAGTTATTTCAATTATCCTCAAAGATTTCAGTTCAGTGCATTATTTCCTAACAGACACATTTTAAAAATCTTCTCCACATTTGGGTAACCACTCCATTTCTTATGCTCTTTTTCTTCTTCATATTCTTAAAGTAAGGACATTTCCTAAGGTAACCCTTTGTTGCAAACAGAGTGGTCTTCTCATGATATCCCCTAAATGCCTTGTTATCCACCCTCACCAAAATTCTTTTTTCATGCCTGAAAATCTATTCAGCTTCTGTGCCATAAACAGTCTATCTCACACTGAAAAGTTTCATTTCTGATGCAGTCTATTTGCATAAAATCTCATATTAACTTTGTAACAGATATTGAACTTTCCACAAGAATGACTTATTTTATCAAGCTAGTTGATGTAATTGGCTGTTAAAGACTATATCCTTTGCTTCTCTTGAAACTTACAGTGTTTTTCACATAGATTACAAGAGAGCTTTCTTAATAGAATGAATGAATAAACAGAAAATAATAGATTTTGGATCAAGAAATCACACTTGGGCTCGGCACCTGTAGCTCAGAGACTAGGGTGCCAGCACATACACCAGACCTGATGGATTCAAATCCAGCCCAGGCCTGCCAAACAACAATGACAACTACAACCAAAAAATAGCTGGGCATTGTGGCAGGTGCCTATAGCCCCAGCTACTTAGGAGGCTGAGGCAAGAGAATTACTTAAGCCCAAGAGTTTGAGGTTGCTGTGAGCTGTGATGTCACAACACTCTACCCAGATCAACAGCTTGAGATTCTGTCTCAAAAAAAAATAAAAAACAGAAAGAAATCACATTTGTAGGGTTCTTTGTACTTAATGATGATAGATTAGTTTATCTGTCTCTTCATGTCATATAATCTAAAATAAGGGACATAATTTGAAGATAAATTAAACTCTTTTTAAAAATCTTTCTTTTACAAATGAGAGAGTTGAGACCCAGTTGAAAAGTGGGTTCCTGGAAACTACTTTGCTTTCCAATAAAGATACCAGGTTAACAGAGATGTCTCAGTGGTTAGGTTGTGGTAAGGCAAAGCAAAGCACACAGGTCAGATCACATTGCATATCATATATTTAAGTCATTCTTTATTAAAACAATGGTCAACATATTTCCCAAAGGATTCCTTTAGAAAGCTTTATATAAATCTGTTAAATACAATACCATAACATAGCATTTTAAATAACCAGATAGGAAAAAGAGGTTAAAAAATGAGATAGGAAAGAAGATAAAAGTCTGAAATGAGATTAGAACATGAAATCCTGCTGAAAGTTCTTTTACTTTTGCTAGACTCAGCCCCTAAATGTGGTTGGCTCTGATCTGTCACTTCACACTATCTGGAAGTGTGTAGGGTAACACACACTAAAATAAATTAGACAGATAATAACAAGTTTTGACAAGGATATGGAAAAACTGAACCCTTATACCTTGCTGGTGGAATTTTAAAAAGGTGCCATCACTTAGAAAACAGTTTAGTTGTTCCTGTAATGGTTAAACTTAGAGATAAAATAGGGCACAGAAATTCTACTCCTGGGTATATAACCAAGAGAAACGAAAGTCAAAAAAAAAAGATAGTGTATACAAATGTTTATAGCAGCATCTATTCATAATATCCCAAACTGGAAACAATCAAAATATCCAACAATAGATAAGGGGATAAACAAAATATGGTGCAAAATGGATTGTTATTAGCAAATAAAAGAATGAATGAACTACTGATACATGCTTCAATATAGATGAATGTTGAAAACATGCTAAGTCAAAGATGTTAATCACAAAATATTACATTTTGTATGATTTCATAAATATGGAATGTTCAGAATATGAAAGTCCATAGAGACAAAAAATAAATTAGTGATTGCTGAAAGCTTTTGGTGAGACATAACTGGAGAGTGACTACTAATAGGGAAAAGATTTGTTTTTGGAGTGGTGAAAATTATCTAAAATTAGATAGTAGAGAACTTGGAAGTTTTGACTCTTGTCCTTATAACAAGAAAAATATTGAACAAACTGAAAAATGTGTTTTATAAAAAACCTCTTCTTAGATCTGTGAAAGAATTGAGATCATGGGACAAAGTATTGATCCAAAACTTGAAGAGACAAACAAGCAATACAGAGGATCACAGCTTACTAGGAGGGGAGAAAAGCCTGAATATGGAGCCAGAATCATCAGAAACACTAAATGACAACTGACAAATAGCTGGATGCTTAGTGTGGATTAGCTTAGAAGTTAAAAACTTGATGGAGCAGAGTAATATCATCAAGATAGCATCACTCCCCCCCTCCCCCTGAAATCCAACTAGCAACTATTTATGAGCAAGAATACTATTATAAATATCCTAGAACGTAGGAGTGAGTCTGAGACACATCCTCCTATCCTTGGACTGCAGAACTGAGAAAAAACTATGATTAAGGGGTAAAAGAAATGGTTCTTTCTGACTTTACTTCCCTTCCCCCGAGCCAACACAGCACCACCCACACAGAATTAACCTGAACCCACAGTTTCTCCAGTTGAAAAGTGATTTAGAAGTAGACATTTAGCTTCCCCATCAGAGGAGGTTAACTTCTGTCTCATCTCTCAGGAAACATTGGGAGTACTGGCAGGACTAGACAGCCTGGAGTCAGATGGAAATAAAGAACAGGAATGGGCCTCGCAGGGACCAGTGCGTATGTCTTGGTGTTTACTCTACATTCCTTCCAATGGAGATGCCATATTAGAGAAACTAACCAAAAGCATTACACAGTAGAAAACATAGTCCGTGGGTTTTCTGGGCTCAAAAATCTCTAGCCACTCCCCCACACATCCAAGGTGCACTTGTTAACTCTTCCTAGGTCAAGAGTCAGCAATAAGTCAGCAATTATCTGTGGAAAGAGTACCTGGACCCACCCAATTCTAGAAATAGGGAAGTGTTCCAACTGAGTTCCAGTGTTCACATTAAGTCTTTGCCAAATCAAGAAGCAACTACAGGTCAGTGATTATCCAAGGAGAAAGCATGTAGCCCTATCCAACCCCAGCTGCAAAGTGGTGGCTCCACCTAACATTGGTTCTCCAGATTTACGCTAGCAAATCTGTCCTTCAGAAATGAGGGATTAAGTAACAGCTTTCCTAGACAAACAAAAGGTAAGGGAGTTCATCACCACTAGGCTTGATTTATGGAAATTGCTAGTGGGAGTTCCTTAAGCAGAAATAAAGGGCTGCTATTAATAAAAAAAAAAAAAAAAAAGAAACCAAAAAACCAAATGACATATTTAATGTATGTTATACTCAGAAATCTCCCACTACTATAAGGGTAGTATGTCAAGAAATTGTATTCCTAGCAGGAGGGCTAAAAGAAAAAACTATTTTAAAACTTGTAGTTACAATAATTTAAGAGATAATATTTCAAAAACAAATAAATTTTGACATCAAAATAAGAAAAGGTGAGGAGAGAGTGAAAGTATAGAGTTTTTATATGTGACTAAGGCAAGTTATTATCGGCTTAAAGTAGCCTATTATGAATATAAAATAATTTTTTGTAAGCTTCATGGTAACCACAAAGAAACACCTATAATAGTTGTACAAAGTATTAAAAGAAAGGATTCAAAGCATACCACCACATAAAACCATAAAACTACAAAAGAAGATACAAAGAGAGGAAGAAAGAAACAAAAAACAATCATGAACTACAAAATGGCAGTAGCAAGTCCCTAACTACTAATATTTACTTAGAGGTAAATGGATTAAATCCTACAATAAAAAGAGCATGGCTGAACGGATAAAAAAGGATAATATTCAGTCATATGCTGCCTATAAGGGCTTCCTGTTACTAAAAAGAATGTGCAGACTGAAAGTGAAAGGATGAAAAAAGATACTCCAAACTGGTTTCCATTGGTGTGGAGTATCTTTTTCCATATAATATATGTTTATATATATATATATATGATAGACCTTAGTCAGAAACTATGAAGAGAGACAAAGAAGATCATTATGTACTGATAAAGAGGTTAATTTACCAAGAAGAAATTATTATAGTAAATATATATTTACCCAACATTGGAGCACCTAAATACATAAAGCAATTATTAAATGATCTAAAGGGAGAGATAGACACCGATACTGTAATAGAAGGGGACTTCATCATCCTACTTTCAGTAATGAATATATGATCAGGACAGAAAATAAGTAAAGAAACATTAGACTTGAATTATAATTTAAACCAAATGAACTAACAGACATATATCAAACATTACATCCAATAGCAGCAAATACACATGGAACATTTTCCAAAATAGAATACATGTTAGGCCACAAAACAAATCTTAACAAATTTCAGGGGATTGAAATTGTATCGAGTATCTTTCTGGATAACAAGTGGCATGAAATTAAAAATCAATAGCAAGAGAAATCATAAAAAATACAAAAATATGTAGAAATTAAGCAATATATCCTTAAATAACTAATGGGTCAAATAAGAAATAAAAAATAGAACTTAAGTCAGAAACTATGAAGAGAGACAAAGAAGATCATTATGTAATGATGAAAATGGGAGCACAACATACCAAACTTACCAGATATGGCAAAAACAGTCCTAAGAGGAACATTTACAGTGATAAACACCTATATCCTCAAAAAGAAGAAAGATCACAGAAAATAATCTAATATGACACCTCAAGGACCTAGAAAAAGAAAAAAATGCTAAGTCCAAAGATAGCAGAAGAGAAGAAACAACAAAGATCAGAGCAGAAATAAATGAAATAGAGAGTAGAAAAACAATTTAAAATTTAACAAAACTGAATTTTTTTAAAAAAATGAACAATATCTACAAACCCTTTGCTAAATTAACCAGGGGGGAAGTGAGACTATTTGAATAAATAAGATCAGAAATGAAAGAGGAGACGTTACAACTGATACTACCAAAATACAAAGGTTTTTAAGAAAATATTATGAACATGTATACACAAACAAATAGGATAACCAAGAAGAAATGGATAATTTTCTTGACATATGCAATCTTCTAAGACTAAATTATTAAGAAATATAGTATCTGAACAGACAAATAATGAGTAAGGAAATTGAATGACTAAGGAAAAGTTTCCCACCAAAGAAAAGTCCAGGAAAGGACAGCTTCACTGCTAAAATCTAATGAACGCCAAACTCTACAAAAAAAATCAAAGTACAAGGAATATTTCCAAACTGATTTTATACATCTAGCATTACCTTGATAGCAAAGCCAGACAAGAACACTACAAGGAAAGAAAATTATGGCCAATAACCCTGATGAACGAAAAATCCTCAGCAAAATATTAGCAAACTGAATTCAAGAGCATATTAAAAGATAACATGGTCATCCATGCCTATAATCCTGGCACTCTGGGAGGCCAAGGCAAGAAGATTGCTGAGAACATGCATTTGAGACCAGCCTGAGCAAGAGCAAGACCCTGTTTCTACAAAAGATAGAAAAATTAGCTGGGTATGACAACATGCACCTCTAGTTCCAACTACTCAGGAAGCTGAAGCAGAAGGATCCATCACTCCCAGGAGCTTGAGGTTGCAGTGAGCTGTGATGCTACCTCAAGTGATAGAGCAAGACCTTGTCTCAAAAGAAAATAAAAAAATAAAAAGAAGAAGAAGAAGAACATATTAAAAGAATCATGCACCATGATCAATTGGGATTTATTCTTGGGATACAAGGATCGTTCAACATAAGCAAATCAATGAATTAAAGCATAAAAAGCAGAGTCATCTCAATAGATATAGAAAGGGCTTTTGATAAAATGTAATACACTTGGCTTGGCGCCTATGGCTCAAGCAGCTAAGGAGCCAGCCACGTATACCTGAGCTGGCAGGTTTGAATCCAGCCCGGGCCCGCCAAACAACAACAACGGCTGCAACCAAAAAATATACAGGTATTGTGGCGGGCACCTGTAGTCCCAGCTCCTTGGGAGGCAGAGGCAGGAGACTCACTTGAGAGCCCAAGAGTTGGAGATTGCTGTGAGCTGTGATGCCACAGTACTCTACCCAGGGTAACAGATTGAGGCTCTGTCTCAAAAAAAAATGTAATACCCTTTCATGGTAAAAAACTCGTAGCAAATTAGGTATAGAGGGACTATAACTCAACACAATAAAAGGCCATATATGACAAACACACGGGTAACATCATTATTAATGGTAAAATATTGAAAACTTTTCCTCTAAAAGTAAGGACAAGAATATAAATGTCTTAACACAATAACTAAGAAAATGTGGTGAAGGCTATGTTAACCAGTTTGATGGAATTATTTCAAATTGTATATAAAACCAGCACATTGTACCCCATAATTGCATTAATGTACACAGCTATGATTTAATAAAAAATAAAATAAAATTAAGGACAAGACAAAAATGCCCACTCTTACCACTTCTTTTCAACATAGTATTAAATGTCCTAACCAGTGCAATTAGGCAAGAGAAAGAAATAAAAGACATCCTAAAAGGGAAGAAAGATGGATATTGTCTCTTTGCTGAGAGAAAACCAGAAATACTCCACAAAAAAACTTGTTGGAATTAATAAACAAATTCAGTAAAGTTGAAGGATACAAAGTCAACAAATACCAATCAGTAGCATTTTTACATACTAATGACAATCTATCTGAAAAGGAAGTTAAAGATACAATCCCATTTACAATAGCAACAAACATTAAATACTTAGATGTAAATTTAACCTACAGGGTAAAAGACCTGTATACTGAAAACTATAAAACACGAATGAAAGAAACTGAAGAACACACAAATAATCAGAAAGATATCCCATGTTCATGGATTATAAGAAGTAACACTGTAAAAATGTCTATACTGCTTAAATCAATCTACGTATTCAATGCAATCCTTATCAAAATTCCAGTGTCATTTGCCACAGAAATAGGAAAAAAAATAGAAAAATTTATGTGTAATCACAAACAGCCTCAAATAGCCAAAAAAATTCTTAAGCAAAAAGAACAAAGCTGGACACATCAACACTCCCTGATTTCAAAACATATAAAGTGAGGATAGCCAAAATAGCATGATACTAGCATAAAAACAGACACATTGACCAATGCAACAGGACAGAAAACCCAGAAATAAACCTGTGCATTTATGATCAACTGAATTTTGATAAAAGTGCCAAGAGTACACAATAGAGAAAGAACAGTGTCTTTAATGTATGGTGGTGGAAAAACTGACTATAAAAATGCAGATGAATTAAATAAGACCCTTATTTTATGCCATATACAAAAAAATCAATTGAAAATGGAATTAAAACCTCAAATATACACAGAAACTATAAAACTGCTAGAAGAATACATAAGGGAAGGGGGAGGAGCCAAGATGGTGATCTGTAGCCAGCTTTCCGCAGAGGTTCCCATCCAAAAGGAGCGTTAAAGGACAGAAACTCAGCAAGAAAGTCGATGGTTTGGATCTGAGCCAAAAGAAAAGGTCAAAGAGCGCACATCAACCCTGCTGGGGAGACCTGTGACCCCGAGGACACAAACAAAAAGGTACAGAGCACATCACCAAGAGGACGGGAGTCCCCTCCCCCATGAAGGAGGTTCGCCATACCTCCATACAAACAAGCCAGCAGAGTCTGGACGTCCTCCCATCCTACCCCATGGGAGAGACCTTCTAAAAACCAGACCTCCTTCCCCTTCTAGGGTGCCACGGCACCCTGCAGCCAGGCATAAAACTGTATATACTCTCTATCTGCAAGTCGGAGTTCCTGGTGTTCCCCTCCACTCTCACCCCAAGGTCTGGAGGCCTGTCCCCCACAGAGTCCAGATTCTGGGAGATTTTCTTGGGGGGTGTGGACGGGCACAGACTGTTGCTGAACTGTGCTGGTTTTC
>CAUYRH010122145.1:0-36091 GCA_963574655.1 Perodicticus potto | reverse complement strand
TTTGTATATCAGTAAATGATTTGATTTCTCTGTCAATTTTAAAGCTTAGCTTGGCAGGATATAGAATTCTGGGCTGGAGATTGTTCTGTTTAAGTAGATTAAAGGTAGATGACCATTGTCTTCTTGCTTGGAAAGTTTCATGAGAGAAGTCTGCAGTCACCCTGATGGATTTGCCCCTGTAGGTCAACTGGCACTTACTCCTGGCAGCTTGCAGAATCTTTTTTTTGTCTTGACTTTGGACAGGTTCATCACAATATCTTGGAGAAGCTCGGTTGGAGTTGAGGCAACCTGGGGTCTGATATCGCTCTGAAAGGAGACTGTCAGAATCTTTGGTGATATTTGGGAAATTTTCATTTATAATATTCTCTAGTATGGCTTCCATTCCCCTGGGGCATTCTTCTTCCCCTTCTGGGATACCTATAACTCGTATGTTTGAACACTACATAGAGTCCCAAAATTCTGTCAGTAAACATTCTGCTTTCTTTCTCTTCTTTTCTGCCTCTTTAACTATATGAGTTATCTCAAGAGCTTTGTCCTCTACCTCTGAGATTCTTTCTTCTGCATGATCTAATCTGTTGTTGATACTTTCTACTGTATGTTTAAGTTCCCTAATTGACTGCTTCAGTTCCTTCAGCTCTGCTATATCCTTTTTATATTCTTCATAGCATTCATCTCTTAATTGATGCTGTTTTTGGATTTCCTTTTGGTTATTTTCCACTTTATCAGCAGTTTCCTTCATTGTTTCCTCCATTTCCGTGATTGTTTTCATCATCTGTATTCTAAATTCTCTTTCTGTCATTTCTAACATTTCCTTATAGGTGGAATCCTCTGCAGTAGCTACCTCACAGTCCCTTGGTGTGTGTGGGGGGTGTTGCTCTGGACTGGTTTTTCATGATGCCAGGAGTTTTGTGCTGATTCTTCCTCATGAGTGATTTCTTTTATCTGTTTCCTTGCCCTAATTTTCCTTTCACTTCCTGTTGCTCTTTAAGTTGCCATGACTCTGGACTAGGGTTTCGGTACATGACCAGAAGGATGAGAAGATTGAAGAGTAAAAAGGGAAAAAAGAAAGACAAAAAAAAAAAAAAAAGAAGAATATAAAAGAAAAAGAGAAAGGAGAGGGGGTGGATAGAAATGACTATTGACAAAAAGAAGAGAGGCACAAAAAGAGGGGGACAGGAGCAATATAGGTGTATAGTAGGGTACTTTGACTTAACCTTAAGAACCCCCAACCTCTGGGGGTGCCGGGTTGGATGGTTAGGTCAGCAGCTCTTTGCCAGCCTGTTTGAACACAGTACCCCACCTCCACCAAGCAGAGAGGAAAGACAAAAATGCAACAAATCAAACCAAAACAAGCAAACCAAAAACTTTATGGGATAAAATTGGGGGAAAAAAACAAATAATAGGGGTAGAAACACTAGCAAAAATGAAGTTCTAATTGTTGAAAAAGGCAACAATGGAAAATTATATTTAAACTAGAAAAGTGAAGAAATAAAAGAAAGAAAAACAAGAAAAGAAAAATCTATAGGGAAAATGTTGCAATTAAAAACAAAAAACAAACAAACAAAAAAAAACAACACAAAACAAAACAAAACCAAAATCAAAGCAGTATATATATATATATATATATATATATATATATTATATCTCACTGAATATTGTCTGGGCAACAGGTGATCCTCTGGAGTATGATATGTTAATCACAATGCTGATGTAGCTGTATGAAATGGAGACTGGAGGCCTCTAATGATTTCTCAAACCCTACAGGGTGGAGAGCCTAAATCCTCCTCAGCCCACTTAGAAGCCACTTTAAATTGCTAACCTGGGCTAAGCAGGAGCTTTCCCAGGAAAGCGCTTGTCACTGGGATCACTCCTGAAGTGGCTATCCACTTACCCAGTGTGCCAAAACCAGGCTCACTCTATGCCCCTGAGGGCTAAGGCTGCAAGGTGTCTCAGTCCCTGCCTTTAGGCTGCTTAGTCACTAGATGAGTCGCTCCTGCCTGATGCTTGTTCTGTGACCCTGAGGGTGGAGCTTGCTGGGTAGTTCTCCCACAATGGCTCCACATGGCCCACAACCAAACACTGGTAGCTCAGTTTGGCTTGGTGGCTCAGTCTGGGGCCCTAGACAACACTTGAAGACCTCCGGACTCTTGCCCAGGTTCTTCCAAGGTAGTTCAACTGAGTGCCAAGTCCAAAAACACCCAAACAGCTCACAGGTAAGACCTTTCCAGTTTTCAATCTCACTGCTGCTGTACTTACAGCTGCTGGCAGGATTAGATTGAATGAACACACGCAACCACTTGCCAGTTCACTGCTTTTGCCTTCCTCATGGGGTCCAGAAGTCTCACACTGTCTTCCTGTGTCCCCAAAGGGATGTTTCTGGGCAGATCCCACCAGCCAGAGATGCCTGAAGTCTTCTCTCCCCAGTCTCACCATGCCCAGTTGCAAGGAAGATGTTACTCGGCCACCATCTTGCTCCGGAACCTCCCATACAAGATTTTTTATGCATAGTGTTCTGGTTTTAATTTTTAAAATTCACTAGGAATTCCAAGAGATAGTGTGGTTATAAAATTTAAAACTAAAAGAAAAAACAAACTGTAGATACAGAAACAGGCCCCATCAGTGACCCAAATATTGGCATAAGAAAGTAAGGGTTGTAACTAGTTACTACGTTCAATTAAACAGAGGGAAAATATGGTAATAAATAAATAAATGATAAAAAGATGGAAAATTAAATCAGAGTTGAATTTTATATACAAGTATATATCAAAAGATTTGAATGAAAATTCTAGAACTGAAGAATATAATAAATTAGAACTTTATAAATTTAACAAAAGATTAGATATAGCAGAAGAGACAGTTAGTAAACTATAAGACAGGTCAATCCCCCAAATGAAATAAAATATATGCTATGTTCAAGCTTTCATTAAAATTGGACAGAGATTTCTGAAAATGTATATTCCAGCATACATTTTTTAAAATCTCACGACTTTGACGTGCTAATTGGCTCCATGTAGGTATCATTAAAAGATTACCTAAAATCATTATATTTCCTCACCTAACTTTTCTCCTGAGTATATCCTTCTCTCTCGGTTGGAGATGGAAGAATTGGAAAGAGTGAAAAGCAGTTCAAACAAACTTACAGTCCACCATTTCTTCCACAAAAGGCAAATCTTGCCATACCCAACGTGGTGAATGTGTTTGGGAGATGAGGTTCCGGGGGAAGAAATTAAGCCTTGTGAATAACCAGGGGCCCTAGATCAGGCATGAATCTGTTGGGCGAATTCAGGCAGGTTCTGGAATTGGCCAAGGCTATTGAGAACACCAGTACTATCCCAGGATAACTGGTGGGAAACTCACTGCCCTGTGAGCATCCCAAGAGATTTTTTTGCTATTATTATGTGCTGAAATAGGACTTGGGTCTTGGCAGCATTTGGTCATAAGTCCTCCAGGAATGTCATTTGCCATCTCTTACTTCTTGTCAATCCAGTCAAAAAGTATGCCAGATCCCACGACGTGCTTTAAAAAATCTATTTGTTAGAGAAGAGCCTGAAGATTATCTGAACTGAGAATATAAAGAAATAAAAATATTGTTTTTAAGAACTCTAAATCATGGCTCAGAGCCTGTGGCTCAAGCAGCTAAGGCGCCAGCCACTTACACCTGAGCTGGTGGGTTTGAATCCAGCCTGGGCCCACCAAACAATGACGACTGCAACCAAAAAATGGCTGGGCATTGTGGCCCCTGTAGTCCCAGCTACTTGGGAAGTGGAGGCAGGAGACTCGCTTGAGCCCAGGAATTGGAGGTTGCTGTGAGCTGTGATGCCACGGCCCTCTGTCCAGGGTGACAGTTTGAGGCTCTGTCTCAAAAATAAATAAATAAATAAATAAAAATTAAAAAATTAAAAAAAGAACTCTAAATCAAACAGATAAGAAAGAAGAAATAATGGACAGTCGTCCCTATTATAACTGTTAAATGTGACAGTCTGGCATATTTTCCAGTATGTCTCCTTAAAGCTCAGAATATGCTGCGCCACTGTGGTTTCCAATAATGAACACCCTGGTGTGGTGTGTAGGGAGCAGTGTCCTTGGTTGTGATTTCCTGAACCTCCTCTGCTGGGCAAATCTCCTGAGATTTCACTCACAATCAGGGCCCACAGAATGACTTATGCCCATCAACTGCGTGACTTGCAGACTAAGATGTGGACTAGTTCCAAAGGGAAAGAAAGGCTTTCCTCAAATCCATCTTTCGAAATAAAGTATCTGAATAGCTTGAAAAATAACAGCAACAAACAATATATCACTAAAAACCAGGTATCAACTGAAACAATAAATTTTATTCTCTCAGTGGGTGGGAGTCAAAACCAACTGTCAGACTCACATATCTGCTTCTTTTCCATTTCTAACTCTGTTTTCTTGGTATGGTCTTGGTAGCTCTGAGTAGCAGAGTAGAAAAATAGAAAAGGTGATACTGTGGGTGGACACAGCAGGCAGACACAGTGGGTGGATTCAGTGGGTGGACAGTGCAGCGAACACTGCAGGCGGACACAGCATGGACACTGTGGGTGGACACAGCATAGACACTGCAAGTGGACATTGTGGGTGGACACAGCGAGTGGACACTGTCAGTGGACACAGCGGTGGACACAGTGGGTGGACACTGTGGGTGACAGTGCAGCAGACACAGTGGGAGGACACAGCAGCTGGACACTGCGGGCAGACACAGTGGGCAGACACTGTGGGTGGACGTAGCAGGTGGACACTGTGGCAGACAGTGTGCAGACATAGCAGGTGGATGCTACGGTGGACATCGTGGCCAACACTATGGGTGACACTGCGGCAGACACAGCGTGTGGACACAGCAGCGGACACTGCGGCAGACACAGCAGGTGGACACTGCGGCGGACACAGCGAGTGGACACTGCGCAGACACTGCCGGTGACACTATGGGCGGAAACTGCGGGCAGACACAGCGCAGACACACGCCTTAGGCCTGTCAGTCTTTCTCCTTCAGTCTTTCTCGGGGACTCGTTCCTCCCTAATAATCCTCCTTAGGAATTGTCCCCCAAAATAAAATGTGGAGTAAAATATATTCTGCATTAAATTAAAACCATTAGTCCTTTGGGAAAAAACATCACACCAAGGAAGAGAAAAGAAACAGGCAGAAAGGAAGGATGGGAGTTTTACCTGGGAATTCTGTTCAAGTTTAAATATTTTTCAAAGTATATTAATGAGTTGAAAGTATTTTAAGTTAGAAAATTAGTTTGCTTATTTTCAGTCAAGAACAATTAGTTTTTCAAGACTGTTACTTTCATGGGTTTTACTTCAAATTCATTCTGAAAATCAAAATTTCACTTGCTATTTTGTGCAGAAGTATGCCTTAGATACAGAGGAGGGGAGAGCAGTTAGTCAGCTGCATCTGTAAGATTCTTTGAAGTTTCACAAGCTGGAAATGTGGGAAAAGGACGAAACAACGAAAAACAAAGATTCTGATTCCAAGTAAGATCACCATGGAAAGGATTCCTTCTAGCTGTAATTTTTAATGTGCCCTTAGAGTGCATTAACTGTCCTGTTTTGATAAATAATAATAATAATGTATTATGTACCCCACAGTTTACAAATTTAATGGGGGAAAATTTGGAAGAAGTAATGGGTAAAAATGAAAAACACATTCATTCTCCCTTTTCTTATTTTTCTTTCTTCTTAAAGGGGGTCTCTTCCAGTCCAAAGACTGACCGTAAGTGAAAGTCCATCACTTCCCTTTCTGCCTCACCAGCCCCAACATACCTCATTGGGCCTCTGATGTGCTGCTCACCTGTCACCTTACACTAACTGCCACGATTTAGCAGGTGTGTGGTGGTCCTGAGGGACTGTTTCTCATCAAAAGACATATCCATGCTGGTTCCCTGTACTCAGTTGAAGTCGAGGCTTGGTAACAAATCTATTATTTAAATTAATAAACAGTTCTGGGAGATTGTTTTAAAAACATTAATCTCATTTTAGAGTGTTAAAAACATTAATCTTACTTTAGAATTCAAGTGACACACAGCCTGCCTTGTTTTTCTCAAGAAAAATGTGCTGTTCACTTGACAACATAGTTATTTGCATTTTTCTGAATCCTCAATTCACTAAACTGAAAACCAAAAACCAGCAAGAGATGTAAAAATGAAATAGAAAAATAAAGGATAACATATTAGGGCCTTTCCTTTTTCTTTCTTCTTTGTTTTTGGAACTCATCAAAAAATAGGCTTGATTAGTTCAATATCTGGGGCAAAGGGACATTGTGTGTAGTGTCAGCAAAGCCACATGAGCCAGAGCTAAGACAGCGCTGCAGGGAACAAACACGTCTGAAAGGCTCAGCGCTAGGGGCACTTTGCCCACCCCTCCCGTTTGCATTCCTCAGAGTCAGATTTCAGCTAAGGGGATGGAAATTAAATAAAGGTGCACTGGGGAACACATAATTAGTCCTTAAATCATAAGGTCTCAAATTGGTGAAATTTCATGAAAAGTTTAGTATAAGTCTTTAAAAAAATGCCTCCAGGGCAATCTCCACAAATTTTCTCCTAAGAATTTAATGTTAGCACACACAAGTAATTATTACTCAGTAATGCTCTTTGTGCCGAGCTAAGAATTTTCTTTGACAGTCTTTTCCACCTGTGGAATAAAATAATTTACAGACACATGTTCACCCAGACCTGTTCTCAAGTGAAGTTTGCTTTAAGGACATCCACCGTCCACCATCCACCGTTCTCAGGACATCCACCATCTCTCAGTGGTGACTTGCAGTACTCATGGGTGCAAACACATTACTGCATGACAGATGTCAAGCACAGAACGCCCTTGTGTGGCTGTTACCTTTGTGTAAGAAACACCCTGTGGAGACCCAGACACCATGTCAGGGACCCAGACTAACCTTAAGAGAAGGGCAGAGTTCACGTTATCTCCCCCCACCTAAATAAAAAAAACAGGAGAAGGAGAAAGTAACCAAAATGGTCTACTGAGAAGTTCGGTTCTGTGGAAAAGAAGGAAGTATTTGTGGGAAAGGCTGCAAGTCTTTACGAGCAGCTGTGGTGACAAGTTCTTCTTGCTTGGAAGGCTGGGAGGAGCCCACAGGGCAGGGGTGGGCTTCACCACTTGGTGTCAGAGCCCTGCCCCAGACCCACACAGCAGCCCCAACACAGGTGCATAGCACAAACCGTACCTACAAAAGTCAGAATTACAGTGACTGATGTTTCTGGTAGAGATCAGTTTGTTGTGTTTCTAAATATATCATGAATGATCTTAATAAAGTACTACATTATAATCAATGAGAATTTATACCCAAAGCTCTTGCTAAATATAATTTTATCAAAGTTAAAACTTTAAGCAATTAACAGTACATATTTGCCTTCTCAGCGCTCAAGGAAAACTCTTCTTTAGCAGTACAAAGAGCATCATCTGACTTGACGCCCCATAAGGAAAAGACAAAACCAACCTGTCAAAGGTAGAATGTGCCCCACAAAATAACAATGCAATTTCACATGAAGTTAGGAAATGTCCTGAGGCCCTGAACTTACCCCTGAGGGTTCCTAGCAGCTCCTCGGTCTGTGCTTTGTCAGGTGCTGAGGTAAACACAAAGGCACAAAATTAAGACATTACCACCTCTCTGGGCTATTCTGAGGGCAGCAGCAGCACGTCCAGAGCACAGCAGGCCAAGGGGACGCTCATACTGGAGAAAAGAGGGGACAAATGCCACCCACCAGAAAGAGCTGCCGTGTCAAGGGCCAAGTGTACGTCTCTCAATCCACAGGACTGTGAAAGATACTTTAGGGCATATTTCCAGGAGTGAGGACCACAACAAGCCAGTAAGGTCAGCTGAGTGTAAGGGACACCATTCTAGTTTACTTTAAGCAGAAAAGGGGTCACTGGAATAGCTAGAAGAACAGGCTCTAGGCTGGGATTCAGGAATTGCTTTCAGAAGGACACTGAAGAGCTAGGTCTGTAGCCCACAGAGCTGGGATGAGAAGGGCACTTGGAGGTTCCAGTGAGCTGTGATTATGCCATAGTACTCTAGCCTGGTGACAGACCTAGACCCTGTCTCAAAAAAAAAAAGCACACATAATTGTTATAATGACATTTTTAAACCGTAAATTTATTTAAAAGTAAAAGTTATCTTTTAACGTAATGCAATATCAAAATGTCATGTACAGGTGTAATTAAATCCTAGTAAGACAGATCTGATAAAAGCCTAAATATGAAACTGCACATTTTCTGCTCAGGGCTGAGCAGGGTCTGGTACCCACTGCTGGTGATCCTCATGCCTTAGCCTCTCAGAAGTGCTGAGACTACAGGAGTGAACCACCACACTTGGCTATGTGTGCATTTTTAAATGAACAAATGGGAAAAAATCATAATAAAATGCCCTCAGATTTATGTCCTGTATTTTTTTTTCTAAACACATGCTAGGTAATGTGTACCAATGGTATTAACATTAAAAGTAATAACAGGAGGGAGCCTCACCATCCTTCCCGTCTGAATCCCTTCCCCCTGTGTAGGCCATTTTCTTCTCTCAAGGAAATTTTCACAGCATGGCTCTGCTCCTTGTGGACAGCAATTCCTTGATACAGAAGAGAGTCATTAAGTTGACAGGGGCTCATCAGCACAGTACCTAATGACTTCCACAGCTGGGCGCTCTGCATGAAACAGGCTTGGAAGAAAGACTTCTCTGCCTCAGAGTACCTTAAGCGGCCTTACAATATCGGTCAAGTGTGAGCTGAGGCTCCCACCCTGCCAAGGGAAAAGCACTTTCCTCTCCTGGGCTTGAACTGCCAAACTCGACAGGTTCCAGCTGTCACTGCTGAGGGCCACTCCGCCTGCCTGGCCTGGCATTTCAGAGGGCTCCTGCCACACCTGTGTCACCCCATGCAGAGGTGGCCTGGCTTTGAACATGTGGTCTTGCCTTGTAGATGAGCATTACCTGGAGGAAAGGAAATAGCTCACTGCTGGCTAGGCCCAGCCAGAGAGCTCAGAGCCTGCTTACCTGCATTGTAGGAGGCCCCGTGAGGCGCCAACTTCAGCTAGCTGAGCAGGGCTGCAGGTCCCAGCAGGATGAGTTTTTTCATTTGCAAATCTCTATAGCTCTTGGAAACATTTACACCGCAACATATTATGAGGTGAAAATTCTGTGGGTATTTGGGCTACACAAAGAAATGATCAGTATTTGGTGTTCCCTGGAGCAGAAATAGATGCATGTGGAGTGGAATGGGTTTGGGGGGCGGGGGGAGGGGGCATGAGTCTAGTCCTGGGTATGATTATGTCTTGTTTGCCACCAAAGTCCATTGCAATTGCAGGGAGCCCCTCCCAGCTAGCGACTGTCAGCTGAGCCAGCAGGCTTTGTTCCCACCATGCTTAGCTGGCATTTTAACCCTGGATCCTTCTAGAGAAAAGGTAAATGTCTTAGAAAACTCCACCATTCTGACATTTTTATGTCACACAAAAAACATCTTTGCCCCTATTTCCTAAATTGTTTTAAGTTTCAATATGAAAATCATGTAATTAATAAGTGTCAATAAAATGATAACAAGGTAAAGAATTCCAAATTAAGCCACGTAGTCCAGGACCCTCAAACCGTCAGCCACAGGCCACATCTGCAGTGAAAGTCAGGTGCGGTCAGCACAGTATGTTCAACAAGGAACTGAGCTGACATCTAGAAATCTGGAGATGGTCTATTTTTTTAAATGGGGATATCAGAGGTGTTTGTATTAAACCAGGAGATCTGAGCAGACCAACTTCACCCTTCAGGGAGGGGGCTGGGCTCCTAGATTGCTGGTGCCTGGGGGATGGACACCACCCCGAGCCTATGGTGTTTATGGTGTGGCCAGAGCTGTGGTTGGAGCTGTGGTCAGCATGTTTCCCTGCGGCTACACCTCTGTCATAGATGGGTTTCTCTCCTACGCCAGGCCCTTCTGCTCAGTTAAGATGCCTGCCTGCCTTGTCTCACACTGAAAGATGAACTGTGTTCTTTTAAAGGCAAATCCACCAAGGACTTGTGCACCGCTGTGAGGAGAGGACTGCATCTCACTGAGGGTCCTGGCCCTCTGCCTCTTTAGCCTCCTGGGAGGAGTCTCAGGTATGCGTGTAGAGGGGGTAGTTCAGGCTCTAGACCAGCATTTTTTAGGGACCATAAAGATTCATAAAATAAATTTAATAGGTCACAATCAGTTTTTTTAATAAAAGGAATATAATAGAAAAATATCATATTTTCAGGTGTAATAAGGGTATTAGGGTACTGTGAATTTGTTGTTTCACATACACAACATATACTGGATGGCCATGCTCAAAAAAGCCTCCTGTGGGTGACGAACAAAAGTAAGTGCCCCTGCTCCAGACCCATGAGCCCAGATCCAGGAGGCCCATGACAGCCTGGTTTCTGGGAAGCTCATGAGTCTGAAAACCTGTTAGCCTTTCTAAATGCTTTATGGAGGTCTATGGACTAAACTTGCTCAACAAAACATCCACAAAAAATAACAAAACTTGATGAATACTTTTGCAAAATCTTTCAAATTCACTTTGAGCTACAAGAAAGTAAAAGGTATCCCTGGAAGCTACGCACCAGGTAATAGCAGGGGACTGGAGATGTGGAGGCATGGTAGGGACCCTAGGGCCTATGTCTGCAGTCCCCAGGCCTCCTAACTCTCCTATCAGCTTCTCAGGCATCAGCTACCCACATACAAGTGTGCCAGGAGATGCTCCTGAAGCCAACACCTTGCAAACTAAGTACTCAGAGAGGGGGTGAAGGAAGGAGGCTGGAGACAGCAGAGACGCTCCAGGTCCTTTGCACTGGTGGGTGGAAAAGAAAAATCCAGGAGAATCTGAAATCCCAAAGTGGGTGCCATTTGGGTTTACAAAACAAGCTCACATCATCATTGAAAGCAGCCTCAGCCTAGTAAAGGGACTGAGGGCCTTGAAGGAGAAATCACTAATTTTCTCTGGGAATGAACTTTTATCTGAACCTCACCCAAGGAACACGCACAAAAACTGAATATACTCTCAGCTGTGGATAAAATTCAGCAAGTGTCAGAGAGCAAGTTATCACACAGATTAAATTCTCTAACTATTGTATAGTTAGATGAGAAATCAGTAAGAAAATATTTAAAATATCCCATGTTTTAGAAATATAAAAAAACATCATCTTCCAAATAAGTCTTGAGTCAAAGAAGAAGTCCTTTTATATATCAACATACTTAGAATGAAGAGGAATAAGAAACTTTATAATCAAAACTCAGGAGATGAACACTCCCATATTTTATCTCATCAATCAAGTCAAATTAACAGATTTAGGTTTTTCTCAAAATCTTTTTTTATTCTTTTGCTTGAGATATAATAGCTAATTGATCTACTACTCTTTTTAGGGACAGTTTAACTGAAGTGGATTAATCACTTGTCAGTGACATCCTTTTTATTTAAAATCAATTATGTATCGTTGAAGACAGTTTTTAATTTACCAACAGACTTTCATAGAATAGCAACCACCAATTTACAAAAGAGAGCAGACAACCAACAATATGTGAGCAAAGGAAAATATTATCTGAGTTTTCTGTGTAATTTTGACATGGGCAGGCCTTTAAAAATACACATCACTTCTCTCTCCTCTGTGGCTGCCTCCTATTGTACAGTAAATCTATTGCTCCCAGCTGGGGATTGACTATTTCACCCACTAAATTGGGCACAGATACTAGGGATGGGCAGATGAGAGTAAGTACAGAATTCTGGCTAAATGAATAAATGATACTTCACACATTTTATAAGTAAATCTTTTAAAATAGAAATTGCATGGGATGGAATGTATTATATAATTTAAAGGTCCCTGGCAGAGAAATCTGGAGACTACTTTTCTACTCTTCTTTCTTGCTCTTAATTAAAAAAAAAAAAAAGTTTTTCTTTAGATATATGCTTTTAAAATAATAATGAACTAATAGGATAACGTAGTTTGTAGTAATTCACAAAAGTATTCTTCCTGGCTAAACACGTTCATATGTGTTTATAAATACTACCTCAAAGGGTTAAGGCCTTCATCCAGAGGAGTGTCAGTATGGCAGGCGCCTCAGAACTTGGCAAAAACATTTGGGGACAGTTATGGTTCAAAGGTCACCTACAAAGTCTGTGTCAGAAAGGTTGGTATGATCCTTAGCCTGCCGAGCTAACTCCCAGCTGAAGTCATTTATGTCAGCCTTTTGAAAAGTGTCTTAATTATACAGTGTGTATACACATATGAAAATTATCTGCAAACGTCTCATAAATAATAACCGATAATAACTAATAAATAATAACTACTAACACCAAATCCACTACTTAACAATCTTTCTTCCAGATTTCTGTCTCAGAGCCTAGGGTCAATTTCAGTCTTACTTGTTTTTCCCCTCATCTTTGCCTTCCCCCAAATTGTGAGGTATGGCTACCCACAGCCCTTTTCCTCCTACTAGCCTGCTTTATGTCCTACGGCCATCAGCCTCAAACATTTGGTAATGTTTAGTATTCTTTTCTGAATTCAAGTGGTCCCAGCATGATTTGAGGGATTTATGAAAATCCAAAGCCCTAGTCTCCTTCTTTGCCCACTTTAAGGCCCGCTGCTCCAGACCATTGCTGAGTAGATGTCCTCTCCCTTATGCTTCCCAGATTGTCCAGGTCACAGCTCAGTTTCTGCCACATCAAATTATCTCTGTCTTTAGTTTCTGCCATACCTGTTGGCTCCTGCCATGAGATCTGCCCCTAAGTTTCACCCAGCCTCCCCTAGGACCAAGCCACCTACTATTTTGTCTTGCTGGTTCTTTTTCTCTGGGACTGGTGTTCCACCTGCTGCCCTCTAGAGTCCAAGGTCATGACATGAATGCCTGTGTCTCCTGGGGATGAGTAGCCTACCCCCTTGACTCCCACCGAGATTGCTGACACTTTCACTTCCAACTGGGAGTCCCCAGAATTGTGCTTCAGATGGAGTTGTCTCTTTGAACAAAACTTCAGTTTCTCAACTTGCTCCTTAGTGTAGTAACTGCAGGGTGACCCTTGCCCCTTCCACTCAAGGGTCTTCCCAGTTCCATTGTCTCCCTTCTCCACTTTCTATTCATGGAAGCAGCCCACAATGCCTTGCACTAAAGGAAAACTAAAATATAGTTTCTACATTATAAAAACATCCACAGAAGGAGCGTGCCAGGCATCTGTTTCACCTCTTTTACTGTCTGTGAAATGATCCTCTTGTATTTCCTGGGTCTCTCAACTAAGGACTCTTCCAAAGTGCCTATAACACATCCTGTAAGTTTCTGAAATTTTTGTAGCCATATGCTTCATATCCCTGTCTTCTAGATTTTCTAAGTCTAGGTCATGCATCTCTGTGGCTGACCCATCATGCACAGACTGAGAAAAAGCAGATACTTAACAAGGACTTAGAGGTACTATCTGAAAGGTCTGTTGGTCTTCATCTGGCTTCTCACTAAATGCTCCTATTCATGGAGATAGTGAATGTTCATTCCACCCCCTGAAATTCTCAAACATAGCAAAGTGAAATAGTTCTTCTGATACAGATGAAAAAACACTGTAAGTTGACAAAACAATAAACCATAAGAACCACAGGCAGTGTTGAAAAAAAAGATACAATTTTAAAAAGTGCTGTATTTTGTTTAATAAAATCAGAAAAATGAGATCCTAGTTCTTTTTCTGATGCTTACTTTTTGCATGACCTTGGGCAAAACATTTAACTTGAATTTTTGTTCCTTCTTATAGACTGGGGAGCAAGAGGGAAGGCAGGACATTAATCCACCTCTAAGGTCACTTTGGAAATGACACATTCTAGGATCATTGAGAATCACGTCATGACACAAAGCACTTGGGGATCAAAGCAACAGCATCTCAGCTGCCCTGGTGTGACTCTCAGACCCAGGCTATTAAGCTAAGTGTCCTTCACTGTGGTCCAAGAGATGGGTACTGTTCAGCTGAGAAGACTCAGGACCCAAATGTAGCCACTGCACCTGCCACCTCGCCTATAGCCAATTTTTTTTTCAATAAAGTTTTATTTTTCCAAATATATGGTTAGTTGGACCCTATTCAGGCATCTTCACCAGAAGCTGGGGCATCTCCACCCTTGGTATTTCTGGTGTACATTACTTGAGCTCTGTGTTTTGAAACCAGTTTGATAGGTCCTTTCCTAAGGAGCTCCTGAAGGGCTGGCCTGGCCAGGGAATCTTGAATCTTTAGTCTCTCAGAGACTACAGCTGGGGTGATAAGCTTATAGTTGGGAATTTCCTTACAGAGTTTGTCATATGTAGCTTTGTCAAACAAGACTTGAGCTTGTCCCAAACTTTGCCTTTGAGCCACTTCTTTTTGGTCCCAGATTTGTTCATTGGGTTTTTGTCTTTCTTGGCTGACTTTCTGGTCTTTCTTCTTCTTGTTGAGCTTGGACAGCATTGTGAAGCTCAGAGAGGAGCTGCCACTACTGCAGCCTGGCTTAGATGTTGGACAAAAAAAAAAAAAAAAAAAGCATCGGTTTTGTTTTAATTTTTATTTTTCTGTTAAGAGAGCTGCATGAAATGAATGAAAAACAAAACCCAGCAAATAAAAGGCATGAGCATTTTAGAAAAAGTGGAGATGGGCCAAAGGTTTCACCCTCTTTCACCCACGTCACTCACTGTGCACTTGGAGCTTCTCCATCAGGACAAGATGCTTCAGTCAAAACTGACACTTCAGAGCTTTTAGCTAGTTGTGGGCTTTTCTTTCTGATAATTTTTTGATTGATAACTCAGTCTCTTTACTTGTTATAGGTCCATTCAGCTATTCTACTTATTGAGTCAGTTTTGGTAGTTTGTGTCTTTTTAGAAATTTGTCCATTTAATCTAAGTAATCTAATTTGTTAGCACACAATTATATATAGTGTTTCTTTACAGTTCTTTTTATTCTGTAAGGTCAGTTGTAATTTCTCTTCCTTCATTCCTCATTTTAGTAACATAAGCCTTTTTTTGCCTTAGTCTAACTATCTCATTAGTTATTTATGAGTGTGTTTTTAATTTGCACATGTTTGTGCCTGCTGGGGAGGAGTCAAGATGACCAACTAGAAGCAGCTTTTGCCAGAGGCTCCTGTCCAGAGGGAGAGATATTGGACTGAAGTGAATTTGGAGAAGGTGAAGGAGAGGAACTGAACACAAAGAAAAGAAGGCAAGAAGGCAAGGTGCACATCATCCCTGCTGAGGCAAGTGATGGGGCCAAGAAAGAGGAAGAAAGACAATGAAGATCAGGTACCCAGTGACTAGCTGGAAGGTGCCCATTGCCAAGAGGATGGAAGACCCCTCCCCTAAGTGGTAGGCCATCAGTAGGCTTTCCAGAGTCAACAGGGAACAAAATGACCTCTCACCTCACCCCACAGGAGAGAGCTGCTAAATTCCAGGCCCATGCCAGTGAGGTTCCACCTCTGAGCCTAGGCCCGTCCTGCCTGGCACAAAAGTGAACAAATACTTTATCTACAATCCTGAGCACACAGCTCTCCCGCTTCTTTCCCAGTGGCCTGAAAAAACTGCCCTCTGCAGAGGTCAGAGTGTTTGGCGAGGTTTCTGGGAGGCCAGGGCATTGTGTGGGCTGCCGAGCTGCAGTGTGGAAACAATGGCACCATGGTTCTAAGTTTGGCAGAGAGAGGGATGAATTTTCCTGACTCCCTTTCCCACTAGAAAAGACCCTTCTCTAGCCCCTTAGGATTTCTCAGACATATCTGCCTGCCGATTTCTGTTTTTTGTCCTCCTGGCCACCCCCTGAACTCATCTGGGTGGCTTTGCTAGCACAGCCTGAGTGAGTTTGACTAGGACTGGTGGCCAGAGGTGTCTGCTTGGTCACCCTCTAGAAATGAGCAATGGGGTGACATTGAAGCAGTGGGGAGAAAATTCATCAGGTCTGCTGATTTCCCTCCTCCAGCTATCATCAGCGGGGATGGGTTGCAGATGTTGGTATTTGTGCCCAGCAGAGATTACAGTGAAATACCTCAACTCCTTAGGATTAGGTAGAGGGCACTCAGAATTTCTGGCTATAGCCCTGAAAGAGACCCTCGAAAGGCTGTTGTAGAAAAGCGACAATGACACGCCCCAGCTTGTTGGAGAAGGGGTGGTTAGCTCCAGTTCCTGGGGCCACCCAAATCAGTCTTACCCTGAGAGATTTAATTGTCAAATAGGTTAGTACAGTGTTTCCTAAGGGACCCAGATTAGATTGGCCCCCAACAAATATTCAGGGACAATCCATAGATAAATTGCTGAAATGTCAGAAATAAAATTCAGATTACAGATGGCAAAATAAGATGATTGGAATGGAGGAAAAGATGAAAATAGAAATCCAAAAAATAGTTCAAAAGTTGTCTGGAGAAATTAATGAATTCAAAGACAAAGTCACCAAGGATATAGACATAAGGAGGAAAGATATAGTAGAGGGTAAGGAATTAAAAAAGGCATTCAAAGAGCTTTGAAACACATAGAGACCCTTAGTAATAGAGTTGAACAGAAAGAAAAACAAATCTCGGAAATTGAAGACAAGATATTTGAACTATCCCAAACATTCAAAGAGGGAGAGAAAAGGAGAACAAGAACAGAATATTCTCTGAGAGAGTTATCAGATTATTCTAAAAGATCGAATATCTGAATTATAGGGATTACTGAAGGAGAAGAGGATAGTCCTAAAGGCATAGATGCTGTACTCCAAGACATTATGATGGAGAATTTACCAAGCATTGTGAGAGACATAAAAATTCAGACAGTAGATAGCTTCAGTACCCAGCATGACTCAATACAAACAGAGCATCTCCAAGACTCACTGTAATTAACTTTACCAAAGTTAAAATGAAGGAGAAAATTCTGCATGCATCCAATTGTAAGAAAAGTATTACCTACAAAAGGAAAATATCAGGATGACCACAGAGTTTTCTGCTGAAACTTTTCAAGCCAGAAGAGGATGGTCAACAACTTTTAATCTTCTTAAACAAAATAATTTTCAGCCTAAGATCCTGTATCCCACTAAACTGAGTCTCATGTGTGATGGAGAAATCAAACACTTTACTGACATCCATATTTTGAGGAAGTTTGCTATAACCAGATCAGCTCTACAGGAAATACTCAGACCCATTCGTGATAATGATCAGCATGATGGTACACCATCTAAGGAAACTCATCCAGAAAGTTAAGAACAAAGCCTAGCCTCCATAGTGGTGATTTCTTCTTTATGTTCATGTAATAGTTTTGCTGTTTATAAAATTCTTGGTTGGGGCAGCGCCTGTGGCTCAAAGGAGTAGGGCACCAGCCCCACATGCTGGAGGTGGAGGGTTCAAACCCAGTCCCGGCCAAAAACTGCAAAATAAATAAATAAATAAATAAATAAATAAATAAATAAATAAAATAAAATTCTTGGTTAACTTTTTTTTCTTTCTTTCATGTTTTGAATATGTCATTGCACTCTTTCTGGCTTCCATGGTTTGTGAAGAGAAATTGACTGTTTATCTCACTGAGGACCCTTTTATGTGATGAGCTGCTTCTCTCTTGTGGCTTTCAGGATTCTCTATTTTGTGATTTTTGACAGTTTGCTTGTGCTGTGTCTAGGTGTGGATCCCTTTAAATTTATTTTACTTGGAATTCATTAAACTTCTTGAATGTGTAGATTAATGATTTTCATCAAATTGAGAAGTTTTTAGCCATTATTTGCTTAAAAATTATTTCTAGCCTCTTCTCATTTTGAGTCTCCTATTATCTATATATGAGTATATTTGATAGTGTCCTACAGGTCTCAGAGAGGCTCTGTTTGTTTTGTTTCTCTGATCAGATAATATCAATTGACCTATTTTCAAATTCATGGATTCTTTCTTCTGACTGCTCAGGTCTACTGTTGAATCCATTCTAGTGAATTTTTAATTTCAGTTATAGCATTTTCAACTCCAGAATTTCTATTTGGTTCCTTTCTATAATTTCTTTATTGATATACCCTATTTTGTGAGACAACATTCTCACATTTTCCTTTAGTTCTGTAGACATGGTTTCCCTTAGTTCTTTGACTATTTTGAAAATAGTTGATTTAGTCTTTATCTAGTGAATCCAACATCTGAGTTTCTTCAGGGACAGTTTCTAGAGACTGGATTTTTCCTTATGTATATAGCTCATGCCTCTTATTTATTTGCATGTCTAATTTTTATTCTTGAGAATTGGACATTTCAAATACTATCATGGCAAGTGCTACAATGGAAATTGGATTCTTTCTCCTTTCAGGTTTTGTTACTGTTGCTGCTGCTGCTTATTACAGTAATTTCTTTAGTAAGTTTATGAACTAATTCTCTAAAGTTTGATTTAGCATTGAAGTTTCTGCTTGGTTAGCTTAGTGGTGATCTAATGATTAGACAGAGGTTTCCCTTTTAAAGACCTAAATCCGGCAGGTCTCCCAGGCTTTGCCAAGGGGCTCTGTGTGCTGGAAACACTGTCAGCACCAGGAAGGCAGTTGGCCACCTGTCTCTGCCTCTGCTTCCTGTTTCACCAAGTCTCAAAGTCAGTCATGGGTGAGAGTTTAGAACTTCCTTAGGTCTTTCCTGTGCATATAGACATTTCATTTTTCAGCTTTTCCTTTTAAGCTTTTTGGTATTCTACTATTTACCCCATTGTCTGAAGCAGCCATGATATTAAAACTTTTGACAAGCACCATTTCTTCTCCATCAGAAGTGAGTTCAAATGAGGTCAAATAAAGACTGATCTACATAATGAAGTCTTCCAACGAGCCATCAAACAGGTCAAATAACGACAATTCTGTGGAAGCAAGGTTCATTCTGTTTCCTCCAATACCAGGAAGGCAGGCTGTTATTTTCCCAGATTGGTGCTAAGCAGGGAGTGGGTCCAGGGATCTGTACATTTTTGTTAATCTCCAGGTTTCTGAAAAAATTTGTTCTCATAATTTTTGCAAGGTTTTTCTGGCTCTTTATGAAGAAGTGAACTTCCAGAGGTCCTTACTCTGCCCCTTTGCACTGAAATCACTCTGTAATTACATTTTGAATATTTCCTATAGTAAAACTTGAATTTTTTAAATTGATTATGTGCTTTCCTTTTTCTTATACACATATCATGAAAGCAGCACATGCCTGCTATCGAATGTTCCAATAACACAGAATATCTGAAGTGTAAGTCCCCTGTGCTACCTTTACCCTCTGGCTCAACATGTCCTTCATGCTACTACTTCTAGGAAACTATTGAGCACCCACTACAGGTAGTTCAAGGTGGGCAAACCATTGATTTGGTGCTTTACTTATGTTAATAGAGTTCTGTTAGTGTTTGCATGCCTGAGAAAGCTCCCCTAGCAGATGAATAAGCCAGATCATGGCTTCCTACATAGTTATGTAAAATCCAATGGCCACAGATATTCAAATGCAAGGCCTAGAAACAAAACAAAGTTTCTTCTAAGTGAGAAGTGAGTTTTACCACTAATAACAGTGAGAAAGAGGGGTAGCAATTCCAGAGGCAGGAATGGCTTTGCTACCTTTGTATGCATTTTCTATCCAGTGAGCCCTGACTGCCTGAGCAGTTCTGACTATTGAAGAGCAAAGCAGATCTTTACTATGGTTCCTACTGATTGAGTAGTGGGCTGCACCACATATGCTACCTGACTAAACTCCTTAAACATCTCTTTTAAATATGCTTTTCCTCTTCACTTCATGCAGTAGCTGCTTGAATATCAGTCCCTGTTCTTTCCTCCTCTTTTCAGGACTACCTACATCTTCACAAAAAATATCTGTCTATCCATTCCCTTGGCCCACCTGCTTTCTTCCTCATCCTCAGCCACTGGCCTGCAGAAAGCAAGAGAGTAGTCCCCTTGCCCTAGGGCTTCTGCTTCTCCCCTAGATAGGGCTGCACAGCAGACTGTCAGTAGGTGAAGCACCTGTGAGCTTGGACTTCTGAGTGATGAAGCACCTGTCTCAACTGTCATCACCTCGAGCACAGACTTGTGGAGACAGGAGCTGCAAAACCACACAGGTAATGTTTGCCAAAGTGCCTCCCCTCACAAGTCCAGTGCTTCATACCCCCCAGTACCCACCATGTTCACTAGGGTGGTCCAGTGTGAATGCACATTTTACGTCTTTCTGCCAATTCTTGCAGAGTGAGAGAGAAAGTGTTCCCGGAGAAGTGGCAGGCTGAGGAGGCTGAGGTGCAGCTCTGGTCTGTCCATCTGGGGGTAACACCACTTGTGACTTTCTACGGTAAACTAACAGCACATGTGCAAGCCTTATGTGGAATGAGCAGGCTCACAGGCTGACTTGGGACAACTACCCAAGGGCACTTTGAGGGTCAGCAAGCTCCCTGCCTGCCCTGGTGGGACCTCTGCTGCACAGACCCTAGGGAAGCTTCCTTGTCTGCAGGGACCTGACATAGCATTTTCACGCTGGGATGAGGCCTGACCTCCCTCCTCCTGGAGGGTGCTCTGGCTGCCCTGGGAAAGCACCACCTTCCACACTTCCGGCCCCAATGAGTCTCACTGGAGATAGCTCAACTTCCTTTCTGGTCATCTTCTGGCCAGCAGCAATTTGTAGGTTACTAGATCAGCCCAGCCTCTTTATGGGAAGGTGTAGAATGTCTTTGTGAGCTAAGCATCTCTTTCTAAATACAAAAAGGGAAACTTCCATTTAGGCCACTTCATCTGAAAACACTTTTTATCCTCCTCTGACATTTCCCGGGATTCCTTCCATTATACTGGGATTTTTCTCAGTCTCTGTGAGTCTGGGGGCTTCCATGAAGACTGCGTGGACTTTAAGCTATCAGGTCTGCCCAGCTGTTCGTCAGTCCGGGTGAACACCGGGCAAGGACAGATGCCACCAGGGTCCCCGCCCCTCCCATCCAGCTGAACATGTAGCTCAAGCACCTTCTCAGAGCCTGGTGCAGACTGAGGCAGGGATGGGAGGCAGAAGGTCAGAACTCCTGAAGCCTGCAGCCGCGGGGCGCATGTCATCCATGGGCCAGGCCAGCTATGTGCCTTCTGTGTGCCACATTAACTCCCATGATCTGGGACTCCACTTGTGGGTTCCATTCCAGCAGGCCATAAGACCCAGTGAGCTACAAGCCTGTCTTGAAATACTGCCCTAATCCTGCTCAGCCACACATAGGAACTCGGACAAGAAGCTGCTCTAAGGACACAGGTCGAGGCGAACCAAGCTCACCTACCGCCAATTAGAATTCAGGGAAAACCTGGAATGAAACAGAAACAGGTGACTAACTTCCGCCTCTGGTCGCCCATGTGGAGCCCTCTTAAGAGTGGCATCTGTGTGTAATTCGGTGTGGATGCAGGGCAGAGAGGCCTCCACTCCTTCCCGTCCACCATCCACTGCATCCTTGCTGGGAGTGAGGGTCCCTACTCTTCCTCTAAGCTGTTGTGCTGGTGCTGAAGTGTTATCTGGGGTGCAGCCTCATGGCTGAAACCCTCCCATACAACACCCTTCGCTTCTGTTCCACATGAACCAATGCGCACCTGTCTGCCACCGCCACACAGCTGCGCTCCATGCGGTGGTGCTCATGGAGCAGGTGGCATCCTCCCAGCCAGGACCAGCTGCTCACACTGCAGAGCCAAGCCTTATGCACTCACCTAGCTCAGGGCCTGGTGTGTAGTGGGTGGATCATAGGACTTATTGAATGAATTATCCATGAAAAGCATTTTAACAGTTGTCCTGAGTTCCCCCCTATACAGGTTGGATTTCTGGCTGCTTTCTCAGACCCAGAGTTAGGATGGGCTCAGGTATGGCAAGCCAATTTTCATATTAGCCTGGAAAAACAGGGAAAAAACCTGTTGGCAATCTACAGAGATAAAGATTCCTTTTACAAGAAAAACGTATTTGTTCGAAATAAGTATTTGCTGATATGCTGCTTACAGTAAGGGATGAAACTCCAAGGAGTATGTCCAAATGGCAGAAGGCCACAAATGGATCCTATAAATCTGGGTCCGGCTGCAGACTACAAGCTGCCCATGTGCTGGGCCCTGCACATTTGGGTGCAGGTGCTGATACACATTGCCAGGATGGAGGGAGAAGTTTCAAGTTCCTAAGACATCTACAAACAGGAGTGAGGAAGTTAAGTAAAAAGAGCCCCCAGAAGTGGCATGGTAGAGAAGAGGCCCTGGAGAATAGAAATATCAGCAGAGGATGACACTGTTTGTCATGTCACGTGGCTCTCCTCTCAGTAACACCTGGGAGAAAACCCACGTTGCTCAGTGAGGTTTTGGCCTTGGTGGATTTTGATGGATGGGATCTTGAAGAGATGCTAAGCTATGAGTCTAGGTCTGTATAAGGTAGAAGATTACAGATCCATGTGCAGGCAGAAGAACATCAGTTGACATCTGGGTTAGGCCTCCTCAAAAAAAAAATTCAAGTAAGTGAAATCAGTGATTTGTAAATTTTTTTGTTCTAATGTTTTCTCTTTTATCAGGACTGTGAACTTTTTGAAGCTCCTGTCCTTCTGGAACTTTTCCTGAAAAACACAAAAGGACGGCCATCTGCACCATGGTCTGGGAGTCTGTGGCTGAGACCTGAAGGCCCATTGCAAGCTGATTTTAAATCACAGCCATGCATCACCTAGCGAGAAATGTGTCCCAAGGTGACTCAGTGAGCACGCCATGGAGTGTAGGCTGGAAACCTGTATAGCACATTCCTCTCGGCAGCTGTATATCTATATGTAGAAAAGGTATAGTGAATAGTATCAAAATAAAAATGGCACAGCTGTGAAGAGTGCCCAGCACACCTGTAGCTCTCAGGGCTGGAAGCTGCTCTGGGCGAATCAGTTCTAAGTGGATGTGAAGGACGTTACTGTCCATGGCCACAGACTTGATAAATGCTACATGTGCATAAAAATCTTTCTTCAATAAATTAACTTTAGTTTACTGTGACCTTTTAAAGATTATAAAGTTTACTTACGAACTTTATAAAGTTTATAAAAGCATGGACCTTCCTACTACCAAGTGAACATCAGATCATCCACATGTATAGCAACACCATCCTGGGCCAGAATGACCCAGGCTTCAGCTGTGATGGCTCAGCTAGTACCTTCTGTGTCATGTTCAAGGAGCCAGTGGAGGTGCTGCCCAATGTCATCTACACAGCCTGTGTCACACTCAAGGGCCCCGATTCCCACTTTGGCACCAAAGGCCTAAGCAAGGTGACCCATAAGTCACCCACAACGGGGGCCAAGACCTGCTTCACCTTCTGATATGCTGGGGGGAACAACAACGGCACGTCTGTAAAAGACGGTCAGATCCCTGAGGTCAAGTTCCACACCTAGGCTTTCCACTGCACTGCCATCCTGTGGGGGGACAGCCAGGTCCTCCAAGGTCATCCTCCACATTATTCTTTTTTTTTTTTTTTGGATTTTATCACACATTTATTAAAGACAATCATTTATAGCTTATAAAAAACATAAGCTATAATGGCTTTACTTTATAAAATTTAATTTTAACTTTTTGATTCTTTAGCTTAAAACACTAACACAGGTTAGAGCTGTATAAATTTATCTTCTTTCCTTATGTCCTTATTCTATAAGCATTTTTCTATCTCAATTTTTTTTTACTTTTTAAGGTTTTCATAAACACTAAGAAATACTCACAGCAGCCTAGGCCTACAAAGAACCAGGACCATCAAAATGACATTAGGCAACAGGAATTTTTCAGCTTGTTATAATCTTATGTGACCACCTCAGTTGTAGTCTGTTGATAGAACTGTCATTATATGGCAAGAGACTGTCCTTGTGGTTAGTGGAGCTGACGTTTATGGTCCATCCATTCAGCTCATTAACTTTATAGCTCCTGTTACTTCTCCAGGACTGATCCTACCCAACAGCCCTTGGGTGGAGAGAGTCCGTCAGAGCCAACTCAAGTTAGCACCTTCCACCCTGAGAGAGGCCACTTTCATACAACCTTCTGCCTTCACACATAAAAAAGTGCTACTCTTGAGACTACTTGAATCATTTATATCCTCAACTTTGAGGAGAAATCATTAGGACAGCTTAATTAAATTCTGCTCTCAACATTAATGAAACATCTTTCAATAGAAAATTCTCATGTTCTTTGCTCTAAGGAAACAGTATTCCAGGCAATTGCACATCATTTGTCTCAAAAGTGACACATAGTTGTTCTAACCTAAACACATATACAAATTTCACATATAATATTAAAGCTCAAGCATAATCTCTGGTGAGTTCATCTGTATGATGAGGGAGTCAGACTAGGTCACACATGAAAGGTCCCTTTCAGCACAGCCAGTCAGGGGTCCTAAAACACTTGGCCAGTTTCTCTACATCAAGCCATCTAATGCATCAGTTTTCTAGCTAGAATTGACATTTGGGCATGGTTGATTCTTTTGCATATTTAAGGCCAAGAAATTAAGATAAGGAAAGGAATATTTGTTGAGTATTTAACAAAGCATCAGTTCGATCTTCCCACATACCTCTGCCTCATGTCGTTACTGAAAAGCAGGACTTACTGCCCCCACTGCACATTAGTCAAAAGTCAGCATTTTATTTTGTACCTAGTTTTTTAACTAACCAAATTCACCAACAGTCAGAATTTAATTTCAGTTATAAAAGCTATGTAACTGCATGATTTTTTCTAGTATATTACAGTGCCTCTCAATCAAATGAAATCCTTGCAAATTTAAAGCTTAAATTTATAAAAATATTAGACCAAAATATTTCTATAGTTTAACTAATAAGCCATACAATAAACTCAATTAAAAAAACTCATTTTCACTTGTAATTGGAGATGAAAACATTAACATCAATTTATCTCAGAAAGTGAGGTGTCACTCTGAAAGTGACAGTTTATTTATTAATTTTTATTTTTTATTTTTTTAAATTGAGACGCAGTCTTGCTCTATCACCAAGACTGGCGCACAAAGGCACAACCACAGCTCACCACAACCTTCAACTCCCAGGGTCAGGCAATCCTCCTGGCTCAGCCTCCAGAATATCTGGGGCTATAGGCACAAACAATCATGCATGGCTAATCTTAGTGAAAGGGCCTTTCTGTGTTGTCTAGGCTTGTCTCAAACTCCTGGCCTCAAGTGATCCTCCTGGCTGAGCTTCCCAAGTGCTGGGCGGGGGGAGGGGGGGCATCGACAATCTTAACACCAACAGTTGATTTTCACTACTCCTGAGGCAAACACTGTGCTGGCCAATTGACAGGTGTTTTATTTAATGGCAATAACCCTGCAAGGTAGGTAGGTAGGACCCCAGTTTTATAGACAGAGGAAACTGAGGCTAATAGGAATCAGTAACAACTCTTTTTTTAAACAACTCTCCTTGAATGGAAAATGATTGAACCAGAAATCAATTCCAGTCTTGATGTCAGCCTATTCTCCAAAGCCTCTCAAGTATTTTACTTTCTTGAAATCATTATCTTTTGTTACATGATAACAACAATGTTCCTCTAAGTACAGAGGCCTTAGAGATAAAGAAAATGAAGATACGAACAGTCAGTAAAACCACTGGGCAGCCGATGCACAGCCCTCTGGGCAGAGCCTAATGGCTACCTCACATGATACCGGGTCTGCAGCTGCTCAGAAGGCACCAGGCAAAGGGGCTGTGGGTGCGCCACACTGGATGTGCACACATGTGGTTACTGCAGTGAGCAGCCCATAGCTCTAAGCATCCTCTACTGTGCTGCTGTGGCCTCTCTGGTGTCCCCTTCCTGTCAACTGGCACCTCCAGGCTGTCTCTGGCTCTTGGACAGTCAAGCCATGACACTGCTGCCTGCTCATGAGCAGTCCAGTCATGACACTGCCACCTGCTCATAGGCAGTCCAGCTATGACATTGCTTTTTTTACTAGGTTGTCCCCTTGTGCTCTCCCTTCAGAAAAATACGTGGGAAAACAAGAAGGAAACTCATTGTGTGTGTGAGCCTGGGCTTGGGTATAGTTTAGAACAGAAATCACAGGGTCCCCAAAGTGCACCCAGCTTCAACTGGACTTTTGCTGACTGGACACTGTCATAATAGATGTAAACAAGTGCAGTATGGAAACACTTTGCCAATCATGGGATCCAGAAGTGGACTGTAATTAATGACTTAAAAGTATGTTTCTCCTCTCTGGTAATAAACAACTCTTCATAGAGTATCCATCAGCTGTCGACTTGCACACAAGTTTCTATGAACACCAGGGGCCATGTGTGGGGGTGGGGGTGGGGGTGAAGAACCAAGAAGTGAAGAAAAATGAGATATGAACAGTTCACTCTTCCATACCAATTTTTGAAAATGATTTTGAAAAATAGAGTAAAGTTAACTACTATCCATCTGGGAAGTTTATTGGAATCAGTGCTCTTTATATTGACTGCAGTGAAGTTGCAGTGAAGACTTAGGGTGCTGGGGTAGGAAAACACGACAAAAGGTAGGAATACCGGGCTGCCCTGGTATAGCTCATGATCTATGAGGAAATGTCCCTTTATATATGTGTTTGTTTTTTTTTTAAATCCAAAGAGTACACATGATTATTTGTATTTAAATACTTTTATTTTCATGTCACAAAAAAAGCACAACAGTGTCTGCAGTTCAACATGCCCTCAGTCAGTGCTGGTCATATGCAAAACAAGTTATCAGAAATATAAAGAAAAATAGGCCTTTCCCTTTACAAGTGAAATAACACAATTTTCATGTACAATATTATATATACATAATGTTTTCAAAATCTTCCACAAAAGACAGATTATCATACAAATTTAGAATTAACAGGCTCAGACTCAGGGAACTGAACAACTCTGAAGGTGTTTAAATTCAAAACGCAGTATCTTTGTAAGTTCCCAACTACTTGAAAGAGACTATTCCTCACAGCAAAGTGGCACACTTGGCTTTAATCAAGACAGCTGTGAGACTGTTTGTCCCAATGTGAAACTCTCCACATATGCTGTAATTCTTGGTTCATACACACACATAGTGTGTTACTGTCCTGATGGTTCATACAGTCCAATGTCTGGAGCATTTCACTCGGCTAAGCCATGACCTTTACTTCCTTTGAAGTCCTGTAAATTAAGAGCTGTTCAGAAGTATCACCAATGATTACCATGACTAATTCTCTTTTATTTGTGAACAAAGTTAAATGTGTCATGAACAAACTTTTATTTTTCCCATAGCAGCAGGTACAAGTATAGCAAAGTATAGCAGGCTAATTTTTTAATACTAAACCTGAGAGTTTGATAGGCAAATAACATTTCTTTGCAAATTTTCTAGGAATCCTTTCAATCAAGGTTTCTAAAATAATAATATGGCAAATCTTCAGCATGGAGCAGCATCATTATAAATACAAACACATAATGCCAAGACCCATGGAGGACAGCTGAGCGGGAGGGACAGACGGTTGCACACATACCTCCTCTGATGCGAACATACAGATGCAGCCACTACCTTTACTGTGTGATGGATCCACATGAAGAGCAGGAATGCCAAGAGAACACACAGCTCGGGACGCTCGGGACGCACAGGACAAATGGGACTCACAGAGCACACGCTCATGTATTACTTAAGGTTCTGAGCGCTATCAAAGATAATGTCTCACAGTGCAGGACTGAAAATGAAATGGAAAAAAGAGTAGGAATGGAACAGCTAACGGAAGCTGAGGAGAGATGCAGCCACACATAAGAATTCCGGGCAGGAAAGGGCCAACTGGGCCTGCCACATGTGTGGGTTGAAAGAAAGGGCTTTCCCCGTAAGTTCTTTTTGGATTAGATTTTGGGTCCATGCTGTCATTTATTGGAGCCATGGCAATAACTCGTAAGGTTCATTCCAAGAATCAAAATAATTTCTACAGGGTATACAAGAATGTTATTTATAGAACTGCAGAAGACTTCCATAAATGAATGAGAACTCCAGACCTCCAAAAGCAGCTACTGTTGCAGTCTTGCCGCGTGTCCTACGTAACACTCTCACCTGCTCACCAGCATCACTGTCTGCCTGATACTGAAAGACTGACTAGAAGTGATGGGCAGACACACTTTCATTCAATACTGTCTTCCTGTCTTTCTAGAATTTATAAAAACTCAGGTCCTTTGTCACCTCATTCAGTTTGAATCAACATAAGAAATGCTGGATCTGATTAGCTCTTTCCACTTGGCCATGTCCAAGTGTCCCCTCCTCTCTTAGCTGCTGCTCACTTGATGCTGTCAGTTACAGCCGACGTTGCTAGACCTTCAAAAGCCAGATTGCAGGAATTTAGTGGCCTTCATTTGTGTTAGGTACATTCAAAGCCCTGTAAAGGACTAAGCATTAAAGGGCAATAATGGGGGGTAGGGAAAGCAAATTATGTATATCTGTATATACCTATGTCCTTAAAAGCATGTCATGGAGAATAAAAAAAAATAACCACAAAACAACAATGATGCTAGCTGCTGAAATAAGGAAATATGTAGGAAAAAGGTGATCTATCATATTATGAAACTCAGTTTCTATTCTGTCCCTAACATAGCTATGCACAAGACTAAATTAAAAAGTGAGATAACAAAGACATGAAAACATATTTATACTTTAAAGAACATTCCACTACCAAAAATATAAATCCCGCCAGAGCAAACAAGTAAATAACACAAATTATTCTTCTCACTGTTGCCTGCATAGTCAACAAGGGCAGGGGAGAAGAGAGATTGTCACACACTGAGCCTCAATTTTCCTTAAGTGCTAACACCTGCTCGAGGGCCAGGTGTAGACTCCACATGTGAGAACATTTGTATGCATCTTCAGAAAGTATATACCAGTCCTTTCTCCCTAGTTCAGTGGTTCTCAACCTTTCTAATGCCTCCTAATGCTGTGACCCTTTAATAGAGTTCCTCATGTTGTGGTAACCACCAAAATAAAATTATTTTCATTGACACTTCATAACTGTAATTTTGCTACTGTTATGAATTGTAATGTAAATATCTGATATGCAGGATGTATTTTCATTGTTACAAAGGGGTCGTGACCCACAGGTTGAGAACCGCTGCCCTAGTTATTTCTCACCCAAATAACCCCCCCCCACACACACACACAAACAAACCCAAGTTACAAAACTGTTGCCCATTCAGGCAACGAGGGAAGGGAAGCAGGAGAGTTATCATACATCTGGACCTCTGGGTTCCTCTCTGAGCCCACCAGTCCCAGCAGAGGACTGGGCACAACATGAATGACACACAGGACATAGCATGCACTCACGGACATTAAAATGTGTATGTACATATGTGCACCTGCCCCTTCCTGAAGAAACCAAACATCTATTCTACCACTGTGTGATGAAGAGAGGGGAGGATGGGAGAGTTTTCAGAGTCAATTGCAACTTTATCACCACGAAGTACCTAAACAGTTATGCAAAGAACTAGATTCAAAATGAACGAAAACCCCAAAGGGTAAAAACATTTACATACAGTAGAAAAGTTACATATTTTGTCATTTTCTTTAATAAGCTCACTCCTCATTATAAATCTTTAAAACAAAACCCGAGCCCCACAGTGCACATTTACTGCTGCCTGAGCACAGGCTGCAGTGGGGAGGAAGGCCCGCCATACCCTGTGGCTGGGTCTCAATTCTATTTTATTTTTTTTTTGAGACAGAGCCTCAAGCTGCCACCCTGGATACAGTGCCGTGGCATCACAGCTCACAGCAACCTCCAATTCCTGGGCTCAGGCGAGTCTCTTGCCTCCTCCTCCCAAGTAGCTGGGACTGCAGGCGCCGGCCACAACGCCTGGTCATTTTTTTTTTTGGTTGCAGCCGTCATTGTTGTTTGGCGGGCCCGGGCTGGATTCGAACCCGCCAGCTCAGGTGTACATGGCCTTAGCCTGTTGAGCCACGGGTGCCGAGCCGTCTGGGTCTCAATTCTAAACGAGAGTCTGAGTCAGGAGTGAAGGAACAAAAAACCCCAGCAAACTTTTATATACATTTAAGAAGATACAAACCCCCAAATCCCCCACCCCTCTGCAAACCCCGCAAACAACTACTCTATCAGCCATTGCCCAGATGGGCAATACGGGAAGGGGAGAAGGTGATGTTTTCATAGAATGAACCTCGATTTTCATCATGTACCTACGTGCCCATGGAATGATACAGGTACAAAATGAAGTAACACCAAAAAACATTTATATACATTTCTAAAAGTTCATGCCCCATCCTCCTAGGTGGGCGCTGAAGGAAACCAAAGCATGTTACAGATGCCACACAGAGGCAGGGGGCGGAGAAGGGGAGACTGCACTCCTCGAACCCACGTCAGCAGGTGCCTGCAGCACTGGGTACAGGTGAGCAACAGCGCACACAGCAATGAGGCCTGTGCACACATCCCGGCCCTGACCCCTCCACACCCTACAACTTCAGGAAATCTAAACTACTTTAAAATTTCCCTACACAGACAAGAAGGAGCAGAGCTCCACATCCGTTAGGAACCCACTGGTTCGCGGCAGCGCAGGCCCCCAGGGAAACACACAATAAGGAGTAAAAACTTGTTCACATATTTACAGAAGCACTCACCCCAATACCCACAAAAGAATTCTTAAAACAAACCCTCCATGGTTCTAGATCCTGTCCACAGGCAATAGGGAGGGGAGAAGGAGACAGAACAGACTGAACCTTGGCTTTTGTCACACACCCATTTGAAAAACAAGGCGAGAAACAAGCTAACAAAAAAGTAGTAAAAACATTTATATACATTTAAAAAAATACAAGCTTACCCTGAAATCACCTTCTCTCCCCTAGCAAAAAAACTTTCAAAACCCCCAAACTACTCTATACGCACTGCCCCTACGGCACTAGGGAAGGAGGAGAGATGGTCATGTGCCCAGAACTCCGAGGTTCACAACGTGGCAGTGGAAACACTGGTGCGCTGAGCTGCCATTCTTGTCCCTCGTCTGCTCACCCAGAACCTGGCTGGTCACTGCTGTGTCAGTGCTGTCTTGGGTGGGGGCTGCCACAGGCAGCACCTCTGCACCTCATCAGGTGCCTGTGTGTCCAAAAGAAGGACACAGAACTGAGGAAGCTGTGAAACTGGGGGCGGCAAGGACACTCCTGTGTGCTGAGTGGACACAACTTTCTCCGGCAGCCCAGCTGACCCACCGGTTGCTTAAGATGCAGTAAGAGCAAAGAGAAAGAGCAGCCGTCTCTGTGAGCACACATGCGCCCAGGCAGACAGACAAGCACGCCACAGAACATGGGAAGCACTGTGACGCTGCACAGACCCGAGGGGTGGCAGGCAGCCTAGCCCGGGGCTGGACAGTAGTGGCCACAGCCACTCTCCTGCTGCGCAGGTCAGGACCCCACGCCCACTCATGTGCCCACCAGCAGGACTAATGAAACACAGCATCAAATGACATTCTCCAAATAGCAGCAAAGACATCTGTACACACTTTTCAAAGAACATACGTAGCGCTCCTTTCAACACCATCACCTCCTTCCAGAAAAGGAGCCAAGTAACTTCTCTGCAGCTGCTGCAATAGGGAAGGGAAGGGAGAATGAGATGTTGAAGGACAATATATCATTTTTCATCAGGACAAAAACATGCAAAATGGAAGAAGGTAAAACCATCAAGAACACATATGCACATTTCAAAAGTATATCACCCCCAAACCACTCATAGGAATCCATCAGCTGCTATGCAGGCAACATGGTTGGGGAGAGGGGGCCACACCGCTAACCACACTCCCCACCTGCAGTGCACCAGGTGACGCAGAGGGTGAGAGCAACACAGAAGGTGGAAACCAGCAAAACATACACCTCAGTTTTTGAAAATACAAAGAGGGTGGGGAATGAAGCAAGCTCTTTAAAAGAGAGTTAATTCCAATAAAAGCAAAAATAAAGTCAAAGGCAAGAAGAGGAGCTAATCAGACCTGCGGCCTCTGAGACTCAGAGACTCCTTAAATTAAAACCTCAATTTAACCTTTTAATCTTTGGGGAAAATAAACCTTTGAAAGCGTCCATTATTTTAATACTACGATTTGTACCTTTTAACCTTATATTCTTGGGTGACGATGTGTCTGAGATGCACACACGTTCCCAGCAGCCCCAGGGAACACAAGGATGCTGTGAACATTCAGCAACCTGTTTGCAGATGATGGTCCCAGGTGCTTTAGTTTGACTAGAATCTTTTGAAAATCCAACTTGATAGTAGTCTGCCAGTAACCCAGTGAAATCAGTATAGGACCAAAAGCATCGCTGCCGCCCCCAACACCCAGGGCTCCGTGACAGCTCTTCGTACAGGCAGCAGCACACAATGAAAACACACAGGGCAAAGAAAATGAAGAGTTCAGAAGAACCTGTGAAAGTACGGAAGTTCACAAACACTGAAACAATGGCAAGCAGCAACATTTAACTTACAGAGACTGAGGTGAGAATGAGGCACAAACTGGTGGCGCACGTGGGCAACTGCCCGCCTCGTGTTAACGGCAGCTGCACTGGGCTCTGATTGTATGACTGCTCACATTTCCAAAGCACAAACTTTCCTCTAGATCTGCAATTCCCTCTCTCCCAATGATGTCCCTTTCATTAATACATCCAAGTAGACCACCTCTCTGAGTGAACAGAACAGAACAGCCACTCGGTAAGCACTTATCTGCCCCAGGAGTCTGCACTTCAGAGAGTCCGTGTGGGTTCTCAGAAACACAGTGGCTAAGATAGGGCTTCAGGGAAAATAAACCTCTGAAATCTTCCATTATATTAATACTATAATTTCTACCTTTTAACCTTATATTCCTGACTAAGAGCTAGTTTTTTAAACTCCCATATAGAAGGGGTTACTTTAATACTCAAAATCATGGAATTATGTGTGAAGAACTGAGGTGACGCCTACTAAAGCTACCACAAATAAAACCACAAAGGTCATGATCTGGCATTGTGGGGAAAAGCCGTGGATCCCAACACTTCACTGTCAGCCTGAGTTCTAATAAAGTTTTACTTGTAACAACCCGTCCACACCATACACAGACACAGGGAAATGATGTGATTGGAGACAAGATTTGCCATACGCAGAATTTTCACACATTCCAGGACCTATGTCTAGACTAGCAGGCAGAACTGAAGATCTTAACTCACTGTGAGGAGTAATAAAGTTTAAACTCTGTATCAAAGTGGAATTTAGTAACACAACATGGTAAAAACCCAGCAACAATCAAAAAATCCTCAAAAGTTTAGAGAAAAGTTCCCTTATTCTAAAAATACAAAAACACTCTAACTTTCAATATTAACTAAATTATCATTTACCAAAGCACAAGAGGAATAAAGATTTCCAATCATCCCAATTTCATTAGGTGATTTTGTGATTCTCAGAATATGAATTTTACTTTAAAGCAGAGAGATAAATGTTTAGAAAAGACAAAATGGGGGAGAAACACAATAGGATTAAAGAAGGCTAATTTTTAGGTTGTCAGCCTTTTAAATTTTATTATACAAAAATATTTTCATAAAATAAAATTTAATTTTATACACAATCCCATATATTCTAACTTCACACCTGCTGAATAAAAAAAGGTGACCTTTTCCATTGTCTGACTCTGTGGAGTGTTTTAAGTGCTTACAAATGGGTGACTACCCTTTTTATATACATAGAAGCCATTTTAAAACAAAATATAAAGTTCTGAACAATTATTAGGAAGAAAGCTTTCTTCCTAAGAATGAAAGAAAAAAACAATCTAGGTATAAGTCTGCATAGCTCAAAAAATTCAAGTACAGTATTTCCCCTTCAGAAGGAGTAAAAATGTCATACAGTTTGGATTCCTCCCTCATTTTTCTTCTTTGTCCCTTTGACCACTCCTTTTAATGTTAGTTTGACCACAATAAAAGAAAAGCTATGACTTTTAACTAAAGAGAAGTGCTATTTTTGACATGGAAAAAACTCAGAGCCCACTACGTCTGAACTCAAATTCCTCCCACTCCATTCCCTCTGTTCCTTTAAGGTACTATGGTGAACTTCAAATAAAAAATCTCAATTTCTCAAAGGTCCTATTTTAAAATATGCTTCTAATATGCTACTCTATCATATAAAATGAAAATCCACACATGGCTATGATTCAGAGAGAAAGTGTCTGTGATCTGTGATGCCAAAAGGCAACTTAAATTGCATTCTTAAATTGCAATAGTGATAAAACGTCATGATGAAAAACATCAGTGCTAGCAAAAGCCTTGCCACAAATGTAGAAATACTTCTCTATAACCTAAGGTACATCTGTAGCAGACAGTGATAAAGGCATACAGATTTGGGGAATATCAGCATTCATGAATGACATAATTAAAGCTAACTTGGTTTGGAATAGTTTTGTATGGTAATACTATAAACAATGAAACAAAAACATTAAATATTTGGAAAAATTAACCTTTTGGCCTTGTTACTTAGCTTTTCAATACAACAAAAAATTTAAAAATCTGTAGCACCTGGCTATTCTGCAGAAAAAAATACAATACTTATATAGATATTTAGACATTTTTTAGAAGGTAAAGGATTAATCAAAATCTCCAATCACAGCAGCTCTGCACAGCCAAGGCCCGTCCCTGCAGGCAGGCTTTGCTGTTTGTTGTCACGCTCCCTGGAGCTCACTCTATGCCACGTTCCAATGATATACACCAACAAAAAGCAAAAGGCACCGACAAAGCAGCGGCCTGCAGAGGAGTGGCTCTGAGGGTAGACCATTCCTTGTTGCACTGTGTGCAGTAACTTTCCAGAAACAGAAACAGAACAGAATTCCAAACAGACTTTTCCTCCACTTGTGTATCTTCAAAGTATAAAAATTTGCTCATTGTTTCTGTAGATGGTTGGCATATATGAATGTAATTCTATAACAAATGTACTGTCCAAAGACATTTCAGAAAGACAGATGAAGAATACAGTTGGGCCCTGAGCTAACTAGAAGTCCCACAAGTGCAAACAACTCAGCAGCAGCCTGGCTTCAGCTTTGCTTTTGCAAAAGCAGCAGAGACCAAGTTTATCAGCTCTCTGAGTGGGTGACAAGGTGAAGTGCAGCTGTCATGCTACAGCCACCATGTCAGAGCCTTCAGGTTCTTCTCCACCCACTGGATGTTCAGCTGGATGACTTCCAAAGCCTCCTGGACGCAGCGAAGCCGAAAGGTTGCCTCTGACTGATTTTCAAAGAATGTCTGAACCTGTAAGTCCCACACAGAAGTATTTTATTTCAAAGGAAGAAAAGGACAATGATCTACAGGAAACGTGCTATCCTGTCAAATAAGCTTTAACTGAGTGCTGGTAGAACTGATATCCTGAAAGAACTAGAGAGAAGAAATACTTTAATATTCAAGGTATTACATAAAATTCTTGATTAAGTATGGTAATAAATGGAGTAATGTTTAAAATGAATTCTCTGAGATACCATCTAACTCCAGTAAGACTAGCCCACATAACAAAATCCCCAAACCAGAGATGTTGGCATGGATGTAGAGAAAAGGGAACACTTCTACATTGCTGGTGAGAATGCAAACACTACTACATTGCTGGTGGGAATTACGTTCCTTTTGGAAGGACATTTGGAGAATACTCAGAGATCTAAAAGTAGACCTGCCATTTGATCCTATCATTCCTTTACTTGGTATACACTCAGAAGACCAAAAATCACATTATAACCAAGATACCTGCACCAGAATGTTTATTGCAGCCCAATTCATAATTGCTAACTCATGGAAGAAGCCCAAGTGCCCATTGATCCACGAATGGATTAATAAATTGTGGTACATGTACACCATGGAATATTATGCAGCCTTAAAGAAAGACAGAGACTTTACCTCTTTCATGTTTACATGGATGGAGCTGAAACACATTCTTCTTAGCAAAGTATCTCAAGAATGGAAGAAAAAGTATCCAATATACTCAGCCCTACTATGAAGCTAATTTCTAGCTTTCATATGAAGGCTATAACCCAATTATAGCACAAGATATGGGGAAAGGGGAAAGGGAGAAGAGGAGAGGGGGGAGGACAGGTGGAGAGAGGGTAAATGGTGAGATCACACTTATGGTGTATCTTACAACGGTACAGGTGAAACTTACTAAATGCAGAATACAAATGTTTTCATATAATAACCAAGAAAATCCCATGAAGGTTATGTCGAACAGTTGGATGAAAATATTTCAGATTGTATATGAAGCCAACACATTGTACCCCATGATTGC
>CAUYRH010122143.1:0-47656 GCA_963574655.1 Perodicticus potto | reverse complement strand
AACCACCCCATGGCCCTAGACACTGGGATGGAGGTGAAACCACGCCATGGCCCTAGACACTGGGATGGAGGTGAAACCACGCCATGGCCCTAGACACTGGGATGCAGGTGAAAGCACTCCATGGCCCTAGACACTGGGATGCAGGTGAAAGCACTCCATGGACCTAGACACTGGGATGGAGGTGAAACCACGCCATGACCGTAGACACTGGGACTGAGGCATGACAGTTTGCAAGTGTGAAGAGTGTCCCAGAGGACAGGTGGGAAGCTCAAAAGCAGAACAAGGGAGGACCCTGCTTAGGGCAGGTGCTGCATCCGGGAAGGCCCTGTCCAGCTCGGGAGGGTGGTGGGGCCGCCACCCAGAGCAGCACCAGGGTGTGGACTTACACAAACATAGCCCCACACAGTGCTCTCCACTCGGTCCCTGTTCACCATGCTTGAGACAGAATATGTAATTTGTGAAAAAGAGCTTCAGGTTTGAAATGCCAGTCTTGTGGGGACCATGGGACAAGCGTGTGGGGACCACAAGTCACATGCGTGGGGATTATGGGACACGTGGTGTGTGTAGGGGCCCTGGGACACGTGTATGGGGACTGTGGGATACATGTGTGGGGCCCATGAGACACGCGTGTCAGGACCATGGACGAGTGGTGTGTGAGGACACTGGGGGCAGGTTGTGGACATGGTGAGGACATGCGACTTGAGGCCTGTACAGCAGGGAAGTCATTTCCTGGCACTAGAGGACACCTCAGCCTTGAAGAGCTCTATCTCAGCTGACAATGAGCGTGTCGCTGCTCTCAACTACGCCTTCCACCTCAGTGTCGGTCCTCTGGGCTTTTACTGTGCTGGGGGGAAATCATTTCCCTGAAATTCATGTGGCACACGCAGCGACGGCAGGGTGCATTAATTACATCGAAAGTGTAAAAGTTGCAGTGTAGCTCAGTGAAGAATTAGTAAATGTATAAAGAAGGGGTTTTATAGGTGCACACCAGGTGTGTTGTGCAAGTATTGTTTTCCAATTTTCATTAGTTGAAAGTCTAACGCTTTGCTGTAAGGAAGAGGCAAGAGTTTAATTAGCACGGGGGTTGTTTGCATGACGTGTAACCACTACATGACTAAACACGGCCTGTCCTGTTAAACAGGCGATCTCTTGGCTTGAAATCAGCCTTATACCTGCACAGGAAGCTCATCTTCCTGGAGTGCATGGCGGCGTCTGCACACAACCCCGACCCCATGGCAGGGCCGGGCCGGCTGGGTGGCTCTGTCACTGCTGCTGGGCGCCGCTCCTGGTGATTCCAACCCAAGGGCTTCTCACAGCGTTTCTCACAGGCAGGGCTCTGCCTTGTCCAGTCGGCCTCAGCTCAGTGGGACAATTTGTGGGCTTCCCCTTAGGCAGGGATTGGTTTCTAAAAATTCCAGCACCATTTTCCTAAGCAGTTACATCCACGTTTCCCAGCATATGGCTGGGAAATAACTACTTCCAGTGGCAGTGGGGTTTGTTTTTGCAAACCGGCAGGATGCGTGGAACTGACCCACCCTGCAGGCTTCACACTCAGCACACAGGCGCTTTGTCTGATGCACCCACTGAGTCTCGGGAGGGACCCAAGTCAGCTGTGCCGGGAGCAATGCTGGGGTGAGCCAGAGGGGCAGAGGTGGGGCAGAAGTTTACCTGCTGTTCTGATCTTTGGAGTCGTAAACCGGAGAACCAGATGTATCGTCTGGGAACTTTTCCAAATTCATTTTAGAAAAGGTGAATGCTTAACCAAGAGCAGCCATGCCACGGGGAACATTTCTTAATTTCTGAAGCAGGGACTGGCGATGGTCCAGAGGTGAGGAGTGTCCACCTGCGTCCCAGACAGAGCCTGGTGGTCAGGTGGCTGAGGTAGAGCCCTCTGGGTTTTGCATCCCTGGACTGGATGTGGGCTCCCCTCCCATCCCCACATCAGGCACCCCGAGACACCCTGCCCGGCTTCACTCCAACCCTTGGTCTCCACCCCTCGCACAGGGAGATCAGCCCCTCCAAGTCTTCTTCATAACTGACACCCACCGACACTGTTTCACCCCCTCAGCCCCTCCCCGATGGTCCTGGAGCCACTTCCCACTGTAGTTGACTGGGTGTATCCCCCAAAATACAGGTGATGAGGCCTCAATCCCCAATATGACAACAAATGAGTGATGAAGGTTAAATGAGGATGAGGGGGAGGACCTTGACCCAATGTGGTGCGTGCGGAAGAGAGGCCAGAACCCAGACGGGCGGGGGGAGGAGTCAGTGACAAGGACCACAGGCTGCAGACGAGTAAACTTCGGCTCACCGTGCAGGGTCGGTCCCTGAAGAGCTGCCTCCAGGCCGCATTAAGACGGGAACGAAAAACCCAAAGCAGAAAGACGAAAACCAGAGCCCAAAGAACAGATCTTGACCAAGGGCGGAGGAGCAAACTCAGCTCTGGAACAAAGATGAGACGAGCCCCAACCAGCTCACAGTGAGACATCACGTGAGCAGGAAGGGTGGAACGAAATGTTTGAAATGCGGGGAGAATTCTATATTCATCTCAGAGTTCTGCGTTCACCAAAATTATCTTTTGAAATGGAGGGAGGAATTATGACTTTCTCAGACAAACACACCCTGCTATTCGTCAGCAGGACACCACGCTGGAGACACTTCAGCATGTTCTGCAGGTGTGAGGAGAACTACAGAGGCCAGAAACTGGAATCCACATAAAGAAAGGAAGAGATGGGCGGCGCCTGTGGCTCAGTGAGTAGGGCGCCGGCCCCACATGCCAAGGGTGGCAGGTTCAAACCCAGCCCCTGCCAAACTGCAACAAAAAAATAGCGGGGTGTTGTGGCGGGCGCCAGTAGTCCCAGCCACTCGGGAGGCTGAGGCAAGAGAATCACCTAAGCCCAAGAGTTGGAGGTTGCTGTGAGCTGTGAAGCCACATACTCTACCGTGGGTGATAGAGACTCTGCCTCTAAAAAGAAAAAAAAAAGAGATTCAAGGAGGAACAAAGGAAGAAAAAAATCCTTTATTGATTTTACTGTTAATTGATCTAAAAGATAACAGAGTAATAAGGATGGTGATATCTTGGGTGATTATAGAAAATGCATATATAAATCAAAGGACAGCAATATCAGAGGGATGGAGGGAGCTGGGACACGCCCGTTAGGTGACACGCCATGGCACAGTGTCACCGAGGCTGGACTGAGATTAGTTTAAAATGTATATTGCAAACTCTAGGGGAAACACTAGTCAGGCTGCTTTCCAGCAACTGTAAAAACAGTATAATTGATGTGGTAAAAGGGAATAAGTTGAAATCATATAAAATACTCAATTAGCAGAAAAAACAGAAGATGAAGGGGAAAAAGACACAAAGAACAAATGCTACAAATAGAAAAAGCTACACGCGTGGCAGAAATTAATCCAACTTGGTCACTGGTGGCTTTAAATGTGAACGGTCTATCTCCACCAATCGAAAGAAAAACACTGCTGACATACAGACGGCAGACAGGCGCGTGAGGAGACCGTCACGGGACGTTAGGGGCCTGCAACTTCAAATGGCAGTGACAGACCACATCATGTGACAGCAAAAACGGGAACCAAAGGAACGGCAGCACCGAAAGCCAGATGTGGAACAGCAGGATGGGAGGGCGGGATGGCTCAGCCCCTCTGAAAGTCAGGTTGAAGTCTCCACAAGGCCAAGTGTAGTCTCGTCATATGATCTAGCAATTGAGCCAGCTGGTGTTTGCCCAACTGTTTTGAAATCTCATATTCACAAAGTAAATCTTGCATGCAAAGGCTTATTACTGCTTCATTCATAACCACTAAAGACCAGGATCAACTGAAATGTCCTTCAATAGGTGAATGGATAAAAATAAAAACAAACCACGATACATCCACACAATGGAAAAGTATTCAGCAGCAAAGAAAAATGAGCTGCCAAGCCACAAAAAGGCATGAGTGTATTGTAAATTCACGTTGTAGGTGAATGAAGCCACTCGGAAAACATGGAAACATACCGTATACTTCTAACTCTATGACATTCTGGAAAAGACACAACTATGGAAATGATGAAAAGATGGGTGACTGCTGGGGAGAAAAGGCAGGCGGAGAGGTAACTAGGTGAAGTCCCAGGTGTATTCTCTAAGATGTAGTAAGTGTGAATATATGACACTATACATTTGTAGCACCACATACCTCACAGCATGAAGAATGGCGTAAACGTGTGCTAAAATGTATTGGCTCTTCCCTGCAATTCCAACACTTGGGGAGGCCAAGGTAGGGAGGATCACTCTGGATAAGACTGGGCAACACAGAGAGACCCCATCTCTATGAAAAATGCTTTAGTGAAATTAGCCAGGTGTGGTGGTGCTGTAGTCCCAGCTGGTTGGGAGGCCCAGGCAGGTGGATTCCTTGAGCCCAGGAGGTCAGTGTTGCAGTGAGCTATGATGATGCCTCGGCACTTCACCTGGACTCACCTATTATTCCACCTGTCTGAAAATGAAGATTATATACACACACAGTGTGATATAGATGTTCAAATTAATTTTCTTCCATGTTGATACTTACATTATGACTCATTTTTAAATAGACCAACTTTCAGAATTCAAATAGTACCACCTTTATCACACGTTGAATTCTCTTAAATGTTGATTTTGAGTTTGTGATTTTCTGTTCTCATACATTGACCTATTTCTCTGGTTCAAATCTTGGTTAATGTGCTTTAAAATAATGTGCTAACTGGTCAGTCCCACCGGCATTATTTTTTTATTTATCAAAAAGTACATTTGAGCGTCTCAGACATATATTGCTTCACATGAAGCCAAGATAATTTTTTTCTAGTTAAACTAAAACTTGAGAGTCTAAGTATAATTGCTTAAATTTATTTACTAATTTTCACTTTAACCAATTGGGCAGTTAGGATTTTTTATGGGAGTAATTCTTATCAGGTCAGACCAGGGCATGTCTCCCCTGAAGCTCCAGGCTCAGCTTCCTTTTTTCCTTTTGTTCAAACGCGTCCTGCACGTCTTTCGGCATCTTCATGACGGCTGTTGTGTTTTTTACACGCTTGTCACCGATAATGTTAAGTTTATTCTCAATTTTGTTTTGTTTTTTATGCCACTTATATATGCAACGTTTATTTTTTTCAGTTATTGCTCATATACTAACATCTGCATAGCCATCATGAATTAAATTATTAACTAAATATTTTTGGTCACTTCTAAAACAGTAGGTTTTCTTAGATTTTCTACACATGCACTCAGACTTTCAGGAATTCTTTCTGTTGTGTTTATTGTATTAAACTCACTGAGCCTCCAAATGGGAGACATCCCTCTCCTATTTCTGATTTTACTGTAAATGACTTCAGCAAATCAATATTTAAATCTTTTTTTCTACAAGCTTTTTTTTTTTTTACTGTATCTCATTTATCTAAGTAGTTTCCTTCATTTTTACTTTTCCAAAGATATTTTTCCCCTAACCAGGACTGATTTTATCAACTGTTTGCATCATGTTTGAAAATCCCTGTGGAGTTTTTAATCTTTCATTAATTGATCTAATGAGTTATTTTGTTATAGTTCCTGAATTTTAACTGTACCTGCAAGTCTGGAATAAATCTCACTTGGTCAGTGGATTATCCTTTGGTTATACTTTTTGATTTTACTTACTTATATTTCATTTAAATTTCTACGACCACATTAATATATAAGACTTATCTCTAATTTTTACTTTTGTATGTGAAGTTTCGATAATAATTTATTCTGGCTTCATAAGCTAGTCTGGGAAACACTTTTTTAGATTTTTTTCGGTGTTTGTAAAACACGGGCCTCGCCTGCTATTCCAGCGTTAGCAGAGTGAAGCAATTTGACTCGTTTGCCGCCTTCACAGGCCACTCTGCAAACAAATACCTTTTAGTTTTCTCTCGGTCTATTCAAGTTTTCTAATTCTTCCTGAGTCATTTCTGTAATATGTATTTTAATAGAAAATAATCTACCTTTCCTATTTTTTTTCAGTTATTTTCTCATAGTCACACTATTACTTGCCTCTCATTATTTTAAACAATTTGTGTTTTTGACCATATCTCTCTACTTTTAGGATCACTTGTTGGCTCCTTAATTGGGTTCATACACATTTTAATTATGTCATTGGTCTTTATCAAAGGAACATCTTTTACCAAATTCTTTTATCTATTTTATTTTTCCCTGTGTATTTCTTTTACTTTTATTTTTTACTTTTATTGATTCCAATGTTTAACATTTATTAATTTTACTTCCCAGTTTATTATGTTTTCTTTTCTACTTTCCCCAAACTAACAATTTGTTATTTTTGTTTCTTTTTTGCTAATAGACAAGCTTTGGAGTTTTTGTGGCACTCCATGTTTTGGTATAAAATGCTGCTCTATTCATTCTTTCAAAGATAGTTTGTAATTTTCATTTTAGTTCATTTTATTTTTTTAATACTTTTTTTTAATTTCAGGGCAGAATCTCTTTAGATTAGTTAGATTCTTCAGTCTCCTTTTCTAATAATTGTAATTATTACTAGCTTACATGGCCTGTATATGATAATAAAAATTCTTTGGTTCTAAGTAAAATTATCTGCTTACAACACGATCTTATAGAGAAAACCCTGAAGATTCTGCATGTACACAAACTGTTAGAACTAATAAATGAATTCTGCAAAGCTGCAGAAACAAAATCAACACATAAAGTTCATTGACTTTCTATATGCTAACGATGAACATTCCAAAAGACAAGTAAGAAAAATTTTCACTTACAATAGCATCAAACATATATTTTGTGATACAAATATATCTGTGAAATTAAATTTTTATTACATTTTCAAGTTCTCTATATTCTTATTCATTCTCAACTGAATCTACTATATTCTGAAAGGAAATTCTTAGCATCTCTTAGGAAATTGCATCTTAGATTTTCTTAGGCTCATCTTATATTTTTCTCTAAGTATTTAGCTGCTATAGTTTTGTGGGTATGGGTTCAGGCTCTACTTTCTTCAAAAATCAGACTTTTATAGTAAAACCATATCACCCTCCCCTCCCCCTTATAACTTCCTTCCTTCCTTCCTTCCTTCTGACAGAGTTTCACTTTGTTGCCCTTGGGTGGAGTGCTGTGGTGTCACAGCTCACAGCAACCTATAACTCCTAGGCTTCAGCAATTCTCTTGCCTCAGCCTCCCAAGTAGCTGAGACTATAGGCACCTGCCACAGTGCCCGACTATTTATAGAGACAAGTCTCGCTCTGGCCCAGGCTGGTGGGATCCGTGAGCTCAGACAACCCACCCGCCTCGACCTCCCCGAGTGCTGGGAATAGAGGCGTGAGTCACTGCGCCCGGCCTCATAATCTCTTTCTGATTAAGAATCCTCTTCAGTCTGTGTGGTGAAGTCAGTATTGATAAGAAGTGTGCAGGGTTGGAGAAGCGAGTCTCTTCAAATTTCATTACCAGAGCCAAAATGAAATATTAGTGAAGTCGGGGGCAAGAGTGGGGACTGGAGCCCCAGGAGGGTGAGAGGGTTACGGACAGCACCACAGGGAGCTGGCCAGGGGGTCGCCTCTGGCTGGACCGGGCTTGCCACACATGCGTGTCACTCAGCGTCCTGCGATCCATCCCCTGGTAATGACATGAAGATGTCCTGCATGTGAACAGGTGTGTCACAGTTAGAGCCCCTGCTCCAGTTAGGAAGGGGAGTCCGAGGACTTGGTGCAGAGGGCAAGGGAGGAGAGGTGTAAGGGGATTTGGACGTGAGCTACAAAGCTACAACAAGGTGGGACTCAGGTCGGGACTCGACAGGTCCGGACCTTCGGACCTCGTGTAGGTCCCAGTGACCCGGAACTGAGCACTCGGCTCCCTGGGGCACATCCCGTCCCTTCCTAGATGGCAGGACCCACGTGCCCATGTTAGTTGTGGACACTTCCCATTCGCATTTATTTGGTATTTGGTCATCTGGTCTTTTTAAACATTTTCTCATCACTGGTTTGGGGTGTGCTTCCTAATAACTGCATGATACTGATTGTTTCCACCCCGTCCGACAATCGCCACTTTCCTTAACAGTTCCCTTGATACCCGTGGCGTCCTGCGTCAGCACTGCCTTATTCCTGAAGTGACGGCCTGGAGCGCTGGACAGCAGGGTGCTGGACCTTTCCTTTCTAGATATCATGAAAATATTCTTGCGCAGAATACAGCGGCAAGCAAGAATACTTGTACATGTTTATAGGGGATTTTTGTGACAATCTCAGTGCAAGCTTGAGCTAGTGAAAAATTAAAGTAACATCTTCACAGGGGAAAAGGTGCTGAGAAAGGTAAAATGCCCACGCGGGCGGCGGTCCCTGGGCCTTCTGTGGGGACAGAGGTGGCCTCAGAGGTCCGTCCCATTTGGGATAGAACACCTCGAGGGAAGCAGTGAACTGTTTCTAAACTACGTGGGCTGTAATAGCCACATTTGGTGATAAACTATTAGATATTCAGTCAAATGTGAACTTCAAATACAAAGTGATTTTTTTTTTAGTACAAGTATGTCTTATACGATATATACATTAAAAACATACTTATCTGAAATTCACTGTAAATGTGCTCCATGTCTAGCAACCTTATATCTGTCTGTGATGCCCTCCAGACTAGGATAATACAGAAAGCCGTCCTACCGTATGTGCAGAGTGGCAAGAATATCTCCTGAAAATTCACCCCTTCAAGGCGTCCTCCACGAAGAAGTGGTCCAGATACACCAAGCTCAAATTTGTCTTATAAGTGGTTCTGTATTGCAATTTGAAGAATCAAACAGAAACCTTTCTAAAGGAAAACATCTTCGTGTTAGCCTGCAAAGAGTTTCCACAGAAAACTTCCAAGGAACGTGAGCTCACTATTTTAAAAAATTATAAAATCCAGCAAGAATGAGCAACAACCACCATAGAATCTGATGACAACTTGGGCATATTTTTAAATGACTGTACATCAGTATTAACGTGGATGTTAGATAATAACAATGTGCCAATGTTGCATCATCCATTGAAACAAAGGTACGGCGATTGCAGGGTCGCAGATGGGAAGAGTGGGAAATGGTGTAGGGAGAGTCGGTCAGTGGGTGGGGACTCTGTACTTTCTATTCAATCTTTTCTTTTCTTTGGTGGATGTAAAACTGAAATACAAAATGAGGTCTATTTGTTTTTAAAAGTGGGAAAGATACTGTCAAAGGGCATAGCAAAAAAAAATAAGAAGATGCCCCAAATAACATACATATTTGAAAAGGTAATAAAAATTTACATTAGAAATTACATAATACTGGCTCAGTGCCTGTGGCTCAACGGGCTAAGGCGCCAGCCACGTACACCTGAGCTGGTGGGTTCGAATCCAGCCCTGGCCTGCCAAACAACAATGACTACTGCAAAAAAAAAAAAAAAAAGAAATTACATAATACTTACAAACTCAGCAGACTAAACAACACATTGTATAATCTACTGGAGGGAGAATTAGTGAATTGGAATATAAAGTTGAGGAAATCACCTAGACTGTAAGTCAGAGATGGAAAGATGGGGAAATATAAGATGTTAGCTGACACAGAGGGCGCAGAGTAGCTTATCACGGCCAGTTAGTGTTCTGGTCAATGTATCTCAAGCGAAAAGAACAAGTTAGTTTTCAAACTTAATGAAAACAAACCCCTTCAGGGAGGCACCTGTGGCTCAAAGGAGTAGGGCGCCGGCCCCATATGCCAGAGGTGCTGAGTTCAAACCTGGCCCCAGTCAAAAAAAACTGCAAAAAAAAAAAAAACCCTTCAACTTCAGGAGGCCCATCTCCCCTGGAAAACACAAGAGACTTGCACCTGGACACCCCAGTGGGGACACAGCTCTGTGTCACGCTTCTGGACACATCAGTAGTGCCGTGGCTCTGTGCTACAGACAGAGAATCAGGTATCTTCAAAGTGTTAAGAAAATATGATTATCAACCTAGAACTTTTTAACCACAAAACTGTCATCACATAAAAATGTTAAAAAATCAAGAAATTTATCATCCAAATATAAACAGACGAGAGGTTTCTACTAACAATATCTCGCAAGGGAAACTTCCAACATTATTCTTCAGGAAGACTGAAGGTACGTCTCAAATATGAGAAAGAGAAGGAATTAAAAAGTATGATCATTATTTAAGTAGATCTGAATATTCTTTGGTGATATGAAATGATCAATGTTTAATTTGGGTGGTTGTGAAATTCGCTAGAAATAAAGTTTAAATAAATAGTAGCAAATAATTGCTAAAATCCTTATATTGTTCAAACAAAGTAAATGTCTTTAGACTTTGGAATGTCCAATACACATGTTAAATTTTCTAGAATTATTCCTACAAGAAAAGAAATACATGTGGATTACATAACTTCCAAATTCCTAAGAAAAAAAAGGAAAAAAGGAGAGAAATTAAGTAAGAAACAACTGAAAATTATGCAAAAATGAAACAAAAAGTAAAAAAATCAATAAGTTAAAAGTTAGAAGTAAATTTAAATATTCTAGTTCTCACAATAAAAATAAATAAATAAATATTCCAATGTACTTTTTAATACAAAAATAATCTTTAAAGTAACCAAATGAAATACCTAGGAATAAATCTAACAAAGTATGGGCAAGACTTTGAGAAAATATGTATGAGAAAATAATAAAGCTTTATTGAAAGGCAGTAACAAACAGCTAAATAAATGAAGAGAAATGTCTTGTTTATAGAAAGGAACTTTAAAGAAAAGGAGATATCAGTTTTCCCCAAATTCATCTAAATTTGTAGTGCAAATTCAGTCATAATAGCAACAAGGGTTTCATGGGTATTAACAAGATTCTTTCTTTTATATGAAAGAAAAGATCATGGGTCTGGCGGCGCCTGTGGCTCAAGGAGTAGGGAGCCGGCCCCATGTACTGAAGGTGGTGGTTTCAAACACAGCCCTAGCCAAAAAAAAAAAAAAAAAAAAAAAGAAAGAACGAAAAGAAAAGATCATGGGTAATCAAGTTACCCTTATGGCTAGCCAAGAAACAAATTTGTGCTGGGTTCCTTAATAATTCTTTTTTATAAGTCTTTGAAAACAAAAGTGAGAGAGGCTTTTCCATATTTTTAAGGTATCAAGGCTTTCTACAAAGTGGTAGTAACAGGTGTGTGGGCAGGCCCAGAGACAGGTGAACTGAAACAGGTTGGTGCCCATGTGGACGCTTGATACGTGTGCTAAGAAATATTATCCAAATGTCGGACAGGAGACAGGAAGATCACTGTGTGTCTTCACAAAGCCCAGCTACCCCGTGACGACCAGCAGCAGCCCAGTTCCAGGCTTCACACCGGATGAGGGGTGAGAGTGACGCCAGGGAGGAGGCTGCGCTGAGCCAGGCCTCTGCCAGCTTCTCACGCCTGCTCAAGTTGGAGAACCACCAGCCCAGACAACCATCTAACACACCTGTCTCATCTGAATCTCTTGGGAGGTTGTGATTTTGTCTGACTTGCTATTTCTTGATACCCGATAAAGTATGACAATTACTTGCATAAAATTAATACAATGCAAACAATTTTATCTAGATAATTCTAGATACAAGTAAATATTCTAGAACTTTCTAAACAAAAAAATTGTCCTCGTGTTATCCTTTATGGATAAAATCAAGACATGCATCATCCAATATAAACTGATGAGAGGTTAATACAAGTAAACTCTGTCCAGGACAGAAGATAACTCCAAGGGTTAAGGGTTTTTTCCCCTATCAGATGTTAAACAGTTTTGTATCTAACACAACCACCCCACACTAGTATTTAAACTTAACTAATTGTGCACTGATTCTTATATTGGCCTACCGACTGGCTGGTTGCCTCATTAAACATTTACTGTTTTGTTTTTTTTTTTTGAGACAGTCTCACTTTGTAGACCTCAGTAGAGTGCTGTGGCATCACAGCTCACAGCAACCTCAAACTTTTGGGCTTAAGCGATTCTCTTGACTCAGCCTCCTGAGTAGCTGGGACTACAGGTGCCCGACACGATGCCCGGCTAGTTTTTTGTTGTTGTTGTTATTGTTGTTTAGCTGACCTGGCCTAGGTTCAAACCTGCCAGCCCTGGTGCCTATGGCCAGTGCCCTAACCACTGAGCATCGGTGCTGAGCCAAGATTTACTGTATCTTTGACAAATGCTGACTCTGTATCTGCACAAAAATTGAAATAGCAGATGTAGGAGAGAGGCAGAGTCATGGGGGAGGTGAGGTAGCCGTGGACTACTTAGTAACAGAAGCTGGAAAGTTGACTCTCCATACAGTGGAATGAAACTTTATTCCAGACCACTTCATACACAAACACTGATCAATTTTAGCACATGGAGAACATCAATATGGGTCACAAAATGTTAAACCTTCATAAAAACTATACAAACTTTAGGTGGGAACATTTTATTAATGTAGGCACAGAAAACAAACCTCAAAGAAAAAAAAACCCAAGAAAACAAAACAAGAAATCTAACTACATTAAATTAAGAATTCTTCTCTCTCAAAACACCCAAGAGAAACATTGAAAAGACAAGTTATAAACTGGAGGTACAGATTCGCAACACATTTAACTAACAAAGGATTAATCATCGAAATATATAAAAAACTTCTCCAAATCAGTAATAAAAAGGCAAACAACCTAATAGGTTCACAGCAGAGGGAAAAATATGGCAAATAAACATAGGAACAGATGCTTAAGCTCATTAGTAATCTGAGAAATGCAAATTAAAACAATAATGAGATACCATTTGCACCCACCAGATTGGCAAAAGTTAAGAAGCCTGACAATACTACTTGTTGGTGAGGATGGATCCTTGGGAAGCACGAGCTTTGCTAGTAGGAATTTCAGTTGGAACAACCACTTTGGAAACAATTTTGATTCCCTCCAGCCAATTTCTCATGATCCTGAAACTTCCTTTCTGGCCTTAAATCCTGGAGAAATCTTTGCACAGAGCATCAGCCTACACGCCCAGGGGCTGCCTGGCAGAGCTGCTTCGAACTGTAACAACCCAGAGCCATGAACACACCACAGCATGAAATGGACAATCACTCTGTGTCCCAACACACGTCGCTGAAGTTGGGCCAGCTGCCCTGAGGAAGTTCCCTGGAAATTAAAGGAACGTAGGCAAGGCCGCCTGTTCCTGACACCGTGGCGGCAACAAAATGCATTTTTGGAGGTCATTTACTATAAAATTAAGATACTTCTCCATGAGAGAAGTATTCCTTATTACTTTTCCTTTCTCCTTGATTCTTTCAATTTAAAAAAAAAAAAAAATTATCGTGCCCCCAGAAGGGGCTAATTATACCCAGCTAGCTGTCACGTTTTTTGAACAACTTAATACGTGTACTGGGAGATAAGAAAATTCAAATGTGAAATGAATACAGTTAATGCATTAAGGGTGTTGGTCATGACTCTCCCACGTCCAGTTATGAACAAATCTTTGTATCTGATGGAAACATTTTAAAGAATGACAAAAAAGATGACAGGGTCCTTCTATGTCACAAATGGTGGTAAGATGCGTGGGGATGAATTTATAATCCTGCAATGCCCATATCCCCCCAGGGCTCCTCGCCTCCCCACCTGCCACCTGCCCCCTGCCCCGTTCTGCAGCCCACAGTGAAGTGGGAGAAGAATGGTTCTACCGACAATTTTAAAGACATTTTTGTGAAAGCATGTGCCCAGAAAATGTTTACAAAACTGCCCAGCCGCTGTATTGCTGCTTTGAAGGGTTGATGTGTAGTGTTTAAAAAAAACATATTTTTGCAGCAAATCCAAAAATCCTACTTTAATGCAAAAATCCATTTATTCAGAGTAAAACATATTGTTCAATAACAAACAAACAAGCACGGTGTAGTGTGAGAGCGCTGTCCGCCCTGAGAGTCTGCAGACTGTGCTCGGCCTTCCAGCCCCAGCTCCCGGCTGATCTCTCTCGGCGAGATGAGACGGCTTCACTGAAACAATGAAGCACACGGATGGAAAATAACCCCAAAGATGGGAAAGCTGAAAATGCAAGATTGATAAAGTCATTTTAATTTGGGTCTACATATGTTAAGGTAGTTAGGGTGACTTTTGTGGAGGAGTCCAACTGTGTACAGACAGATGTGCGGGGACTGATTGAACGCGCAGACGCCCCGCCCCGTGCGGCTCCTTCGCAGGGCGCTGTGCGGGTGTCAGGACACCGCAGATGGCAGGGCACTGTCTGGGTGGAGGGCACGCTGTCCTTCCAGCAGGTCAGGCAGTGCACAGAGCTCGGAGAAGGGCTCGGGCTGCACCGTGGGTGCCTGGCCAGTGGCACTGATGCCGGGGACACCCACGGACACACCAATGTTCCCCTGGGTCTGCATGTGGCAGGGCTGGGGGCAGCAGAGGAGGGCGGAGAGGACGGGCTGGAGCCCTGGCCTGGTCCCCGAGCCGCCTCTCCTGCCCAGCAGGCTGCTTCTCCTCCTAACAGCCCAGATAAACGAGGCCCCGGCTGTCTCATTGATCCCTGCCTCGGCCAGGGCCTGAGAGGCCCAGACGGCACGCACTCCAGCTGATGTGGCCCTGGGGACAGTCTGGGCCGGCCACGATGCGCTCCGTGCTGCCTGGTGTCCAGGGAGATGACTGCAGATCGATGGCAGCTGCATCAGCGGGCAAGGGCTCCCGGGGTCTCCCGGTCAAAGAGGCAAACTCCAGGCAGCTGCGCTGTCGGGGCTGGGCTCTCCCTGCGGGGCTCGGGACTGTGGAGTGGCGGAGCAGCACAGCCACCTCGGGTGGGAAAGGACAGGGGCAGGGAGGTGTTGGAAGTGGGTGTCCCTTACACTCGTCACCATGCTCCTCACCAAGAGCAGAGATTCAGATTAGAGCCACATTGGTCATGGCTCCACGGCCCCTGCAACCCTCCTTCAGGCTAAGGCTACTTAGAAATGCCAGGTGTCCGGCAGCGCCTGTGGCTCAAAGGAGTAGGGCGCAGGCCCCATATGCCATTCAAACCCAGCCCCGGCCAAAAACTGGAAAAAAAAATAAAAAAGAAATGCCGGGTGCCATCTGCAGAGTCTCTGCCTTTCTGCTGCAAATTGGAGGTGTGGTTTTACACGCATCTCTGCAGTGACTGTCACTCAGGAGGGGTGACTGTATCAACTCAGACTAGCTTATTCACTTTTGCTTGAAATACTTTATTTCTCCTTAAGATGTGGAATCAAATATCCCTACAGGAATCCCAGGCCTTTCTGGAAGGAACCCTGGAGTACCCTGAGGTGACCCCAATGCTGAAGGTCCCAGAGCCCGAGGGCAGCTGGGGGCCTTGCCTGTGGTTTTGGAGCAGAGCCAGACCTAGGAAGCCTGGCTGTGTTTCTGTCATCTTGCAACAGCGATCAGGAGGCTCCCAGGAAGCCTGGCACCGATGGGGCGACACTGCAGAGAGCAGAGCACAGGGCAGTGAGCGGAGTCCGGTCCCTGCCCACACCTAAACGTCGGTAGGAGAGCCTACCACAGCGCCCTGGCAAGACACCCAGCGTTTACTGCAGCTTCCTCTAGTCTGAGCATTTCTAGCAATCTCTGTATTCCCAACAAATATAAATGCAGTTATACAGGGGATTTAGAGGGGCCCAGGAACAACTTCGTGCAATCAGTCAGGAAGAATCAGCTCCAGCGTAAGCTGGTTTCTGCGTGTCACGTCTGTTCCGAGCAGTTCTGCCTGACGCCTGGGATGTTAATTCCCTTTTCTGTGCGTCCGTCATTCTCCCGGTCACGTGCTGGCATGCACCTGTCCTGGGTCCTCCTGCACACCGGGCTCTGACTCGACTCACTGCTTCCCCTGCTGTCGTCAGGACGTGTGGGTTCACTTCCCTTGGATCTGTGGGTTCCTTCGCGTAGAATCACTGGGTCATGGTCTGTGTTTGGCTTTACAAGTACCTGCCAAGCAGGTCACCAGGTGGCTGTGCCGTTTTACCTCCCGTAAAACACACAAGTTCCATTGATCCTTGTGGCCAGGACAGGGTCTTTGGTCTGGGAGTCCAAGATCAGGTGTCAGCCAGGTGGGTCTCTCCTGAGGACCCTGCTTGACTTGCAGATGGCTACCTGCCCGCCCGGTCCCCACAGCCTCTGCTCTGCACTGCGCCCAAGTGTTTCCAGTGCAGCTGTCACAAGGATTAGGGCCCCCCAGGAGGACTCACTCACACCATCAACTCTTTGAAGGCCCCATCTCCTAAGCAGTTGTTCCCAGGTCCTGGGATTGGGGCTTCAATGCATAGATTTTGTGGGGACATGACTGAGCCCATGACACACATCCCCACCAAAGTAGATGTCAGGTTTTTATGGTTTTGATGTTTTTGCCCTTCTAGTGGGCGTGAAATGGTGTCTCAGTTGAAATTTCTCGCTGGCTGTTAATATTGCCCGTACCCCACAGGCTTGGTGGACATTCTTCCACCCCCTGTTGGGACATGGCTTTTGTTGTCCATTTTAAAAATTTAGGTCTTATTTTATTTATTTATTTATTTTTTGGTAAAGACAGAGTCTTACTCTATCATACTTGGTAGAGTGCCGTGGCGTCACACAGCTCACAGCAACCTCCAACTCCCGGGCTTAGGCGATTCTCTTGCTTTAGCCTCCCAAGTAGCTGGGACTACAGGCGCCCGCCACAACGCCCGGCTATTTTTGTGTTGCAGTTTGGCCAGGGCCGGGTTTGAACCCACCAACCTCAGTATATGGGACTGGTGCTCTACCCACTGAGCCACTGGCACTGCCCAATTAGGTCTTTAACAGTTTTTATATATTCTCAATAAAAGTATGTTGAATAAAATATTTTTTGTCAATTTTTTTTTTTTTTTACAATCTGTGGTTTGCTTTTCTTAAGGGTTCTTTTGATTAAATTTAATTCTTTCTTTTTATGATTAGTGCTTGTTTTCTTCTCAGAAATATATTTGACCATTTCAAGTTTATAAACATTTATGGTTCTACCTTTTAGAGTAAGAGCTATGACAAATTAATTTTTGTACATGACATAGTGTGATGGCTTGAGCTTATTTTTCACACGTTTATTTCCTTGTCCCCAAATGCTCTCATTTTCTTGAATAATCTTGGCACATTGACTGAAAATCAATTCACTATTTATTGGTCACAATTGTCTATTTTACTGTTAGTCTATTATGTATAATACAAATAATTACACTGTCTTGATTCACGAGTCTTTCCAGTAACTCTCGAATTCGGCCTAAAGTGAGTCCCCAACTTTGTCTTTTTTTCCTTTACACTTAAGATGAGCCAATGTAAATTGTCGCGTTGAATGAATAACGAGGGAACCTGTAAGAACATCTTACTGGGTGCCAAAAGTCAATTAATGAAGTTAAACACCTGTTCATGATAAACACCCAGAAACTAGGAATAGGAAAGTACTTCTCTACACTGATAAATGTCATCTACGAAAAAGCTGCAGCTACAATCACAGTTAACAGCAAAGTTTTGGATGCCTCCACCCTGAGGTCAGAAAGGAGTGTCATGGTCACCACCGCCCTGCCCTTTTAGCATTTCAGTAGATATCCTAGAAGCTTAACAAGGACAGAGAAAGGAAAAAAGATGTTAAAACTAGAAATAAAACCATCTTCATTCTTAAGTGTCAAAATTGTATCCTTTGAAAATCCAATGACCCTAGAAAACACACTTAGACATGATAAAGAAATAAAATAGAAGTTTTCTGAATATAAGGTCAGTATCCAGAATTCCATGTGATGTATCTATACCACCAGTGTTTAAGCAGAAAAATAAAACTAAAGACAATACTATGTATAATGTAATTTTTAAAACAAAATGCTCTGTGTAGGTCTAAAAAAGGTTTTGAAAAACGTCTACATGGAAAACTTCAGCACATTATTGAGAGAAACTAAAAATATTTTAAAAATAGAAGATACTCCATGTTCGTGGATTTTAGTAAGCAACTTTTTGAAGATGTGATTCTTTTTACAAGGTGACAATACATTAAATGCAATTCCAATCAATATTCCAGTTTTTTTGGTGAAAATTTGCACACTAAAATTAAAGGCAAATGAGGCAACATAGAATTACTTATGCAACATTGACAAAGAAAAACAAAACATGAGAAATGATTACCAGATTGCATAAACTAATCAAATTTGTGGTAGTGAAGGCATGGTATTGGCATAGGAGAAAAAACAGACCAAGGGCATTAGAAAGGTCGCAGGACACCCACCCAGCTGGGCGCAGGGAACTGATTTACAACCAAGGCTCCCTTTCACCAAGGGTGGTGAAAAGATTTGTTTTTTTATTATTCAGTACTTATAGCTTGAACAACTGTGCAATTATACAGGAAAATAATGCTGACCCTTTCCTCACATGTACAAAAATGATCTGAGACGGGTAACAGAGCTAAATGTGAAAGACAGGAAAATTTTAATGCCTTAGACTACACCTGCATATAAAAATATAAAGTATAAATGGTAAAACCTCGCCCTTGTGTGCTGTTACAAACGTGTGCACCCCAACAGTTTTCTATTTCTTTTTTGCTTTCTTTTAGCATTTAACTCTCATTTATCTTTTATTTATTTTAAATTCTGTAATAATTTTTTTCTGATTTCCCTCCAAATATTTATCAATTATTCAAGTTATGTGTTGGGGACTATTTTCTACTCTGCGGACTTTCAATTATTCATCCAACATATATTAAGTTCTTCTCACATTCTATTATACATTAGAACTAAGTTTTAAAGTAGATAGACGATTTATAGGAATAAATACAGACAGAGATAGAAGTAGATGGAGACAGGTTTTCAGTCCTCATATAGGCCGATCTCCAGTGAATTTAATTAAATCCCATTAAACGGTGGGAAAACAGACAGCTGAAAATCCTTGCAACAGGAACAATACCAGAGAAATGAAAGGAAGGTATGATAATTTTAGAAATGGCACCACCCCAAACCTTGGGATTTAAAAAAAGAACAGACAAGCAGCAACAAAATCCTTCCCACATAAAATGACTTCTCAAGTGAGCCCCCCCGAAGTTGTCAATCTTTTCAAATTACAGGTGTAAGACGGCAGGTGGTGTGTCCCAAAGAGGAGGGTGCTGTGGCTTCCAGAGGCAGAGCCCGAGGGCCAGCTCAAGTTGACCACAGCAGGCACCAGGAGGCGCCCGATTTGTAGTGTCCAGAACTAACAACAGAACCGTCTTTGCTTCTGTCTGCTTTTATTATCTCCGTGCACTTGCAAATCTACCCACATTCTGTCTTAAAAACAAACACTTGAAAGTCTAGATTTTAAACAATGACTGCGGTAAATTGTGAGGGTTAGTAACACAAATATGAAGTTCAAATGAGCACACCCTGCTGTTTTAAAATGCATTGATCTCAATACAGAAGAGAATCTGGAGAACTCCCCGTGACACAGCCAGCAACAGGGTCTCATCTCAAGTGTAAATTCAGACCGTTGAGTCCACGGGCAGTTCTCTTTTCTTGGGGTATTTAGTCTCTGTACATTTACTGTAGTAGTTTGATTTAGGTTACATTGATATTTGTGTTCTATTAATGCCATTTAGTTTTGTGTTTCCTTGCTTTATTTTTCTTGTCTTTTTGGCAGGAATATAATTGAGAATTTTCTACTAGTCCGTCTTGATTCTAATTTTGAATTTGTAGCTGCATGTTTTTATTTTCTACCTGGTTCTCTACTACAATGCACGTGTTTTGCTTTGCTCTATCTAGACTTATACCGCTTCACCTAAGATATAAAATTTTGCGACGATCTTTGTTCTTTTGTTGATATATAGGAATCCTACAATACGATGTATAGCATTTTAATTTTGTTTTAAAGAGTCACATGACTTTTAAAGAAATCAAGAAAATTTAAAAAACTAAGATCTCTCCCATTCTTTCTCTATTTGTCTCCCTTACAGATCTGGTGTGATTCCCTTTTGGCCTAAAGAACTTAAGTTAGTAATTCTTGTGCGGCAGGTACGCAGGCCATGAACTCTTTCCATTTTTTTTCATCTCTGAAAGTCGTTTTTCAAGGACATTTTGATGGATGTAGAAGCTTGGATCTTCACGTATATCTGTGTCAAACGTTCAACTTTGTCATTATCACTGTTTTTGTCATTGTCATTATTATTCTCTTCTTTGGATCATTTATATTGTATTTCCTTCAAACTTTAAGTTTCCTTCTTTTTTTTAGAAGTTTACCCAGGAGATAGTAGTTTTATCTTTTCACACATGCTGGACTTTGTTATTGCATCTTAGTAATTTTAAAGCCCATAACTCATAATACTCTGCCTCAACTTTATCTTTAATTTAATCTTTTATTTTCTCTCCCAACCCAGAGTCACATTTTCTTGCCTTTTCACGTGTTTTTAAATTTCTACTATGTTCCAGACATCGTACATAAAACAATGGAAGAGACTAAAATCAATAATATTTACCCAGAAATGACATGCCCTCGTGCTGTCAGGTGGGAGCGGCCCCTTGGTCGTCGGATCTGCAGTAGAACCGGTCAGATTTCTCTGCAGCAGTGCCGGGGGCTTGTGAGCAGCGCCGGCTTCAGCAGACTGGAGAAGCCAGAACTGACCCTCTGCGGCCCGGAGACACGGGCACTGCGCAGCTGTCCGTGTCACTGCGGTTTTCACGGTGCTGTCTGTCTTTCTGTAGCACATGAGATCACTCTCACAGGTGGGGTTCGGTTTGGGGCTGCTGGGAGGCCACTCTGCGGCACCTGCTCTGGCTCCCTCACCTGTGTGGAGGGCTCTCTGAGGCGGAACCTCAGACTGGGCTGCAGGCGCCTGGGGGTGATTCAGGATTCGGAACCTCCGTGCCTCCCTACCCATGGTGGATGAAAGCCCTTTAAAATTTCACTGGTTTCTCCTTAATCCCTAACCATGCTGGGCCTGTCCTCCCCCTGTTGACCCACGAGATGGGAAAGGACCCATGGGCATGTTCTGGCTGAGACCAGGCTCGCTGACATCTTGGTCTCAGTCTCTGCGGAATTCTGTGCCTCTGTAGCTCTCTGAGGAGTGTTACAAGCGATGGTTTCATAGCTTGTCCAAACCATCTCATGGTTGCGGTGGCGGCAACAGCCTCTTGTTCCCATGTAGACCCTGACCCAGAGCAGAAACCCGGGCGTTCAAGTCCACAGGTGAAGCAGGGTCTAGGATAAAGGTGCATGACCATGAAATTTACCATCCAAACAGGATTATTTTTCAGAGTAAAAGGAAATGATAAAAATAGCCAAAATCACATAGTTAAAATGTTTATTTATGGCTGGACAATGTGGTTTAATTTTATGTGTAAACCTGAAATACAGTTCAGTTCAAAAACGGTTCTAAAACTAAAACTGTTTTGAAACATGTAAACTACATATATCTGTATTTGCTAAAGCAAATTGTTAAAAATTCTTTTATTATTATTTCTACATTTAATGAGCAGTACGGTTACACACTCTTGGGACACGCCCATGGCTAGAACCACGTGCTAAGGCCTCACTGTACCCGTCTTCACATTATTCTGAAAACGTTCTTTAAATTTCTTATTACTATGAATATTTCATAGAATATCTTTTAGTCATTCTTCAAAGTTATATTTTTGATTAATAAATTTGAAATTATTGCTATTTTCAATTATTCTTTTCTACATCTTTTTTCTTTTTTAGAAAAGAGGATCTCTATAAATCCTGAGATAACTGATGGGCTCAGGCAAACTTCTGCTACAGGGATTGATATTCTTGGCTGCTATCTTTCCTCTCTATTCAGGGGGAAAATAAGAAATGTGAATATAATAAAATAGAATAAAAGCTCTGAAATTGAAGTCCTCTAAGTTCTCTAGGATTTGTTTGCACATTTTGCCAAATTTACATGATGTAAAATTATAGGTCTTCTCAATTTCATTCATTCTACCCTTGAAATACGAATGAATCTAATTATAGTAGAAGATCCAGAGAAGGTATTGGTTAAAGGTGAGATATTCCAAGTGCAGTTACTTAATTTCAAAACTAAATCTTGCGTGTTCTGTGAGGTCACAACATTTAATTTATTCTGCTTCACTTTGTGGGGAGATATTTCTATGTTTTCCTCTTTGCGAGTTACTTACTTATTTTTTGGGGGGAAAGGGTGAGTTAGGAGCCAAGCAATAATGTGATTCTCTAAGACTTGAAAACCTGGAGTTGGGGGAAAGGGTTTGATGAACTATTTCTGAATAATATTGTACAAACTACAATAAAAATTCAGAGGAATTATTATTAAAATATTTAATTTTAATTTTGGCTGATGCACAAAAGAACTCTTTAATAACCAATCACTGTGGCCGTGAAGTCAGAAGGCCCAGACTATTTATCATATCATGCTGAAAGACCATTTTATATCCAACATTAGTTTCCTCACAAAAAATTACAGTGTACTTATTCTGTGTAATATAAAATGTTACTAAATTTTTACAACCATACCTTCTATTTCCATTAATAGACTATCACAACTTATCTGGATGCGATTATGAATTATACAGCATAATAACCAATTTTAGATGCATTTATGCCTCAAAGGTTTCATAATTTAGTAAGAATATTATTTTTACCATAAGGCTGTTCCATCAAAATTTGCATTTTTATTGTTACCACCAAGCAAATAATTTTATAATCAGTATTAAAATGTTGTTAAATTTACAGCATTCACAAGAACCTAGCAGATTTCACTTTCAGAAGTATAAACCTAAGAAAGCTTTGAATCAAAGAAATAGATAAAAATATTGATCCATTGTTGAAGGAAACAGCTGTTTTAATATTCATATTTAAATTACTATTGACACTGATGTAAAATAGACATTATTTAACTATACAATTTTTTTGCTAATGAGCCAGAAAGTTTTGCTTCACTTACATGCATGCAAAAACATGGAGCTAAAAATGCTTAAAATTAATTTAAAAGAAAATCATTTGATGTTAATGGAAAGCTATACTTCAGAAAATGATATATAGATCTCTTATGCAGCTGTGCAGGACAAATCATTAGCTTTGGACACAAACTTCTTGCCATACAATTAACTTTTTTGAAAGATAATTGAGACTTTCTTAGTATCTTTGGTCTTCATGTTTGTGTGAAGTTAATATCACTATTGCCTCCATAGGAGATGGTAAATAATGTTTACTATTTTTGGAGGTTAGATATATCATAAAATTTCTTGAAAAGTGGAAATTCAGTAGTTAATTTTTATTTATTTATTTTTTGAGACAGGGTCTCAAGCTGTCGCCCTGGGTAGAGTGCCGTGGCGTCATAGCTCACAGTAACTTCCAAATGAGTCTCCAGCGATCCTCTTGCCTCAGTTTTTCTACTTTTAGTAGAAACGGGCTCTCACTTTTGCTCAGGCTGGTCTCGAACTTGTGAGCTCAAGTGATCCACCCGGCTCAGCCTCCCAGAGTGCTAGGATTAGAGGCGTGAGCCACCACGCCTGGCTAGTAGTTAATTTTTAAATGGAATACACGTTTTTAAAAATTCTTGATTCCAAAAGGATTATTATAAAAGAATAAAGCATTAATGACCAACAATATTGTAAATGAAGAGTTACAGACATATAACATTCAGTCAGTGGCTAAGCCATAGGCGCTGGAAGTTCTTCTGCTGACACTTCTGACCCCCGTGCACCTGCTCATGGGGCTCATGACTTCTCATGCTCCCGCCTGCCTGGCTGCTGGGGGATTTTGTATCTCATGGGCTACATGAAAACTGGAAAAAAGGTGAGCTGGGAGGAACAGCCACATCTCCCAGTACCCTAATAAAAGAAAAAAATTTTACCCCTGCAGGTGGTCTGACTGTGCACCGTTTATTACAGGGCACCCTGAATGCTGGGTTTGGAGAAGGTGTTATGCAGAGTCTGGAGAGGTCTGGCAAAAAGAGATAGGACTTTTCTTTTTTTTTTTACTTTTCTTGAATTTAGCCTCTCTTTGAAACAGGATTTATGCTTATTGTCTGTAATAGTAGATAAAATTTTGGCAAAATCTGTCAGTCTCTAGTGGGTTAACACCAAGCTTAATGACATTTGTGCCTGTTTCCACCTTACTCCCCTGTTAGTGACCTGCTTTAAAGAAGCGCTCAGACACACACACAGAGGTGAGTTTGTATGTAACTAGCTGAATATACTGGTAGATAGATCACTATCATAATATTAGTTCTATTTCAATACATTTAAATAGCCAAAAATCACAGCAACACATTGAAACACATGTAGTCATTAAATAAATAATCCTCCATTGTATGTGTCAGCCCTACTCAGGGAGAAACATGATTTAAATATTCTTCAGTTTTAATCATGGGATATTTGAGCCGGATCTGCATATGCTCTTTCAGAATTAACACAGAGGTTCTATGAAGGGCAATCTGAGATGCCTGTATTGCTAATTCTTTATTTTCATAGTGAAGGTGACGTGACACTGAAGATGCTTCTGAAAGTGAAGAATGATTGTTTTAAAAGGGTCACGTGGCCAACAGGAATGTGGTGTTAACACCTTTATGGCGACTTCAGATTTCTCATGACCAATTGACCAACAGTTTTCAAATGAACGTTTCACTCCCATAACGACGTCATCAGAGCATGGACGAGACCTGAGGCTCCGCAAACGTGACATTTTTATTGCCGCTGAGAACTTCACCATTTCTATCATCATATTTTTCTATTTGTCCTTTGAAATTTCAAAATATTCATCTTCCAAAGATGGTTATAACGCAGTTTTGGGTAAATGGGAACAAAGTCTGAACTTTCTTTTCTTGACATTTTCTTTTGAGAGAAAAAGAAGCAATAGTAAGATTTCCGGGGGGGTTTATCAAAAGGCTGTGGATGGAGAAATTTCTTTTCCTCTAAAATAAAAGTCCACTGGCAGGTAAACTTGTTCAGAGAACTCGGATGTGAAGACAACAATTGGCTGCTGCAGTTGGGCAGGAAAGGGGAGCCCAGGCCTGCTGACGGTGAGGGGGCTTTAGCCTCTGGGGAAGGGTCCCGGCACCTGTGGGCCCCAAAGCCTCTTCTTGCACTTCTCTCCCGGTCCTTGGTTAGTAATTGTCACCATTATGTCGCTGATGGGAAATCCTGACATAACTTTTGCAGCTATCTCCCCACTCCCAAATGAAACTTTTAATATTCCACTGACTGCACCAGGGCGGGGGTGCGGCCGGTTGAGGACTGCGCTGATCTGGGCTTACATCTGACCTCTCCTGTGCACTGAGAGGCCTCACTTACTAAGGAGACAATCCCAAGTTCTTGGAGAATAAATAAAGTAAATGTGTGTAAATGAATGGCTATTGGCACATAATCAGCTCTAAAGGTAGCACTAGTCTACCTTTGAAACTGACTTGACTAGGTCAGGTTGAAGTAAAGTAAAACCAATTTGGCTTACTGGGTGGGTCTCAGAAAAGGAGTAGTTATTTCAGGCCTAAATAAACATCCCCGAACCAACCAAAACAACCGAATAATCTCATTTTCATAGATCTCTGTTATTAAAATTGTATTGGATTAAATTTTCATCATTTAATTTATTTATAGTTTAGTATAACTTATTTAACATTTTATGGAAATTGATAAAATACTTGTTTTATTGTTCTCTTTGATGTTCGGAAGCAGTCACCTGTAATTAAAATGGTGAATGTTTGTAGACTCTTACATATCTTCCCATTGACCCCGATAAACAAGAGGAACTGCTCACTCACATTCTTATTTCATGCAGATTCCAGATCTTCCCTGACTGTGTGGAAAAGAACCTTAAATTCAAAGGCATGATAAGCCATTCTTGCAAGCCTAGGCTCCCAAGGCGTCATCTTTAATAACACACTCCAACCTGCCATCTGATACTTCCTGCTGATCCCACCGAGGGTGTGGAGTGGAGTGTTATGAATAGACAAACACCTTGTTAAGTTGACAGACATGTTTTACTTGGATTTTTCCCTTGAAGTTTTGATTAGCTGTCAACTAGTCCCCCCAAGGTAGTATGTTATCTGTCTCTTTATCATTTTTTGAAAATTTAATAGGCTTATAAGCACACTACCAGATCCTGAGGAAATTGTTTCAGTTAAAAACAAACAAACAAACCAGAATCCCTGTCTGTGCCAAGACTAATATTATTGGAGGAACAATTTTAAACTCTGTATTAATTCATGAATCTTTATTTTGTCATTGTCTTCATAAATTGTGAGAGAATCACTTGAAAATATTGTCAGTGCTGGGAATCCCTCTGCCGAGCATTTACCTTGCTTTTGGGTTTCTGTGTAAACAAACACACGCGGGCACTTCTGAGTGTTCACAGCATGGGACATCTTCTTGCATTCAAAATTAATCTGCTTACTTTCACATCTTTAAAAATGCAGACCTTTTGTCGTATTTTGTATAGTGCTTAAAGTGAAACTGAAGCGATTATTGGACATAGTGTGAACGCAGACAAGGGGCTGCGTGGAACACGGTCTGAGCTGCAGCAGTGGCAGGGCGGTCGACGGATAGCTTAGTCAATCCAGGGTGGCTTATCTGCAAAACTATTTGTGTTCATAAATACAATTTCTATTTTTATGTATGCTGATGTTTTACTTTGAAGGTGTAACATTTTAGCATTTTTTTTTTCTGATTGGTGGAAATTTGAGATTTTTTCCTGTGGATTGAATCAAAAAGAGAAGAATAAATGGTTGGTGTGAGAGAAGCTATGTTCACTGGTGGAAATCAGATTTTTTTCCTGAATTATATTCAAATGAAAATGTGCTTCCTGCCTTTAGGATGTTCCATGCTTCTCACGACAAACCCACTCGGCTTGTGCTGGGGAGCCAGTGGAAGAGTGGGCCGACATTCAGTACCCGGCTACGTCTTTGTGAAAATGGCCCGCTCCAATTTCTAAAGTGAAGAAAGTGTGCTGCACGGATTTTGGAAATCATCTCGGGCAGCCCTGTTTTCATGTTAAGTGGACCTTCCCGGAGCTTTCATAAGTCACTCAAGGTCACTCAGGTGGTTGGGGCAAGGGCAGGCTGGAACCTCAGTTCTTCCAGCTCCTGGCTCTGTTCTAGGGACATAACCCCACCCCCTACACAAACTGACAAAAAATCCACTACACGTTACCTGGTCACAGTGTATTAGAAACCAACACCAACAGTTCACGGATTCCGTTTCCTAAGCACATTTGTTAATCTGAAATTAAGAAGTAAGGCTTCCACGCAGGGACCGACCTGCCTGGTGCTGACAGCTCTGAAGCCTCATGGGGAATAAACGCTTCACACGAGCTCCTGGACTTGGCCTGCACACTTTTACCAAGGTGCTTCCTTGAGCCAATAAATCCTTTAAAAGGCAAACTCAAGCTATGTCTTATTAGCAAAACTGCTAATCAGCACAGAAGAGTGAGCACACCGGATTCCCTGTGCGTAGTGTCCACGATGTGGACTGACCCCAGGGATGCGTCACGTTTGCTAATATTGGGGTCAAAATATCACCAGACTCCCTCCGTAAGACTGGTGCTGGGGGCCAAGCTCCTGACGGAAGCCCGCCTTTCCACCAAGACCTGCGGTGCCAGGAGAGGACAGCGAATCGCCACGCCCTGTGTACAGTGCCCGTGTCCACCTGAAGGCTAGATTATTTCCCAATCTTGTCACACCCTCCCTCATGGTCCGATCCGTACAGAGTGCTCTGCTTTCTGAAAAATGTCCTGAACCTGGGCGAAGTCACTTTCATCTCAGTATGTGACAGTCTGTTGTCTCAACAGACTCACGCAGAAAGTTATCTCAAATAACTCGGTATTCAAAAAGGCAACAACACAATGACAAAAGAAGCCAGCTACGATTTCCACGAAAGGTTCCTGCGTACGCGCATTGCTTCACGCCCGCCGGCCTTGGAGGTCAGGGGCCGCCTTCCAGCCCGGCACTCACATTCTGCCGGGGTCCAAGAAACCCGGGGAATTCCCTCGGTGAAGCTCTGTCATCTCACGAGTCAGGAACACACAGAGCAAAGGGAAAAATAGCCTTGGAGTGAGAACGTTCCCGAGGCTAATATGATCCACTCTTAATACTACCTGGAACATAAAATATACATAAATGCCCCCGGCACCTGGTGCAGAGTCCTGGGCACGTGGGTTGGGGGCCTTCACTGGTATCGCCTGTGACTGGAATCATTTTGCTTGGTTTAGGAAATCTGAGCAAGTTAAGAAATAAGAGAATTTGGGGTTTGCTTTCCGGCTTCCCTCTAACTGCTCACGCCTGAGCCCCATTTGTGTGCAGTACCTTCTGGGCTTTGCTGACCTCCACAGGACAGGACGGCTGTGGCTACAGCTCTGTGCCTCTGTCAATGTGACGTGTAGCCACACCTTGCCATTCATATAACAAATTGTTTTTGCTAAATGGTGTATGTGGTTCATTCCTCAAGATTGTTGTCGATCACCCACGTGGCGACTTAATCAATCATGTCAGTGCTGTGTCCAGCCTGGTGTGGCCGTTTCGCCTGAGTCTTGCCTGAAAGTTGCCCACGTGTGCCCCTAGTTTATAAGGGTCGTGGCGTGTGGCCTTTTCAAATTATTTTCTGTAAAGAGATACTTTCTTTTTTCATTATGAAATTGTACCAAAATGAAAACCACGAAAAAGGACAAAGATAAATACTCTCCATGCTGGAACACATCCACTGAGGCAAAAAGCCTGAAATTCTGGGTAATTCCGGCTAAAATTCATTTCCCACACAACGCCGGGCCCCTGGGATGTGCAGATTTTTCTAGACAATTTGCTGCATTGCTTCACACACACAGACTGTCCCCTTGGTTCCAGAGTGAACCCCCCGTGTGGCCTGGTGACCGGCACCTGCTGCCCATCCCTGGCTGATGGGCTCTCCCAGGTCACTTTCTATTTGGCAGTCAGGATGCCTCCGATAACAGGAAGGGGGAGGGTTTTGCCCCCATTTCGTAGATGAGCTCATTGGTACCCAGAAGGAGCAGCAATTAGCTCAGCCTTTTAACGTTCCTCTGCATGAGAAGCAGCAGCTTTGCTCAGGCGGTTTGGGCTGATTTCACTGGCATCCAGCAGGAAGCAGAACGGCAAGACGCTATCTCCTCTAAACGAGTTAGACGGGAACATTCCCCGGGTCCTCTTCCTGCGCAGTCCCACCTAAAATATGAGAAGCGAGGAGCGGCGATGCCTCGTTCTGCGCAGACTTGCATAGACCAGAGTCATAATCGCAACGGCGGGAATGGGATGTGGAAATATGCAGCCCTCGGAAATGGATTAAATGCACATACATTTTGTAATGAGTGACTGTAATGAAAGTCAAATGAATTATAATAAAATATGGAGTTTTAAAAAAGAAAACTACTCAATGCATAATGTTGCCGGGAAAACATTTAACAGTTTTTCACTGCATGCTATTGTCAAAGTAAATAACTACCCAAGACAAACTTACAAAGTGGTTTTAACTCTAATGCGATGCAGAAAGTCAGTCATTTAATTTGTTAATTAGTATTATGCCAGAAACTATCTATTCAATATGAAGCAAATATGTTTACAATCTTATCTGCCATCTGTTTAATAGATGGAGAATACTTAGAGCTGGATTCTCAAAGAGGGTTGTTGAAAATTTGTTCCACAATTAGTGGAGCAGATTTTTTAATTCTGGAAGAATTTTGCATGTGTGGGGCACCTCCGCTGAGGAGACAGTACATCACCGCGGTACTCTCGATCGGCGGCTGCCTCTAATGGGTTTCGGCAGATGCTTGCCAAATTTACGGAGTGGAAAAAAATTTTTTAAAGATACCTAAGAACACTCTGAAATATCTATATAAATATAACACTAGTCACAAAGAGTAGAACTGGATTTGCACAAAACAATTTCAAGCCCAAATTTATAGACAAAGTAAGGCTCTGCGTGCTCACGAAATGTACTGTTTCTGTAATCAGCAATTTTTCAAGATTTCATATGAGAAAACTTCAATTGTGCAGTATGTCAGCCATTAAAATGAATTCTCAAGGTGCCTTTAAACTGCTGCTTACGAATGGATTTTAAATCACTATTTGGAAGACAGTTAAAACTGAAATTGGTGCTAATCAAGTGTCTTAGAGGACGCACCACTCCTCTAACTCTGGACCGTGGGAGGCCATGAGAGCAGGTGTGGCTCCTCTCGGACCCTGCAGCCCACCGGCTGCAGCCTCCTCGGCCCAGCTCTCACGTCCCACCTTAATCCCAATTAGGACGATTTACGCTCCAGGGTGGCTTCCTCCACCTCCTACTGTATTAGTATCATTCTTCCTCTTTTATTAAAGATGTTCTGGATTTTTTAACTAATTTTTTTTTCCATAATATCAGCTATCAGTGCAGGCTCATCTTTAAGAATCTGGCTACACGGTCCCCTCAGCGCTGGTGAGCAGCAGGGCTCACACCTCACATTGCCAAGCCTTCCCATGCCGGTAAAACCTTGTTTCTGCCAATGCTATGGATTGTAAGTGTGCAATTTTAACTCTCATAAATAAATCAAAATACAAATCTCTATCTGACGTTCACCCTAACGAACCCTTCTCCTTATGGCTGCTGCCACAGCTGCAATCAGCTGCTATCTCAGCTCAACTGTAGTTTCAAAGAAAAACACAATATCTATATTTTAAAAGTTCACCTTCATGTGTTTTTATGTGTGTGTCTATGTGTCCTCTGGAATTTTCTAAAGCTGCATAATCCATGCAAAAAGGATGAAAAAGATCATTTAGGAACCAGCCTGATAACGGTCAAGCAAAGGAATTAATTGTTTTGTTAGATGGCAATTCACCCTGCCCCTTCCTGCATCCGGCTTGCTCCCAGTTTTCCTGCAGACCCCTTTCCTGGTGAAGAGGCATCGCTCTCAGACAAGCTGCTTGCTAGGAGAAAAAGCTAAGGATGATTTATGCCATGAGAAGCTGTTCCGACGTTTAAATCCCCTTTTCCTTCTGAACTTTTTCAGGCTCATTGTGTGGGGCTGACCTTATGAGCTCTGGTGCTCGGGAGGACATTTCCTGGGATCCACAAGGCCCAGGCGGGGGACCCTCTCCCTTTAGCTTGACTTTGGATGTGCTGGCAGAAGACAGCACTGGGTTTTGAAATGTTTTTTTGACAAACTGTAGTTGTCTCCATAAATATGTTTCCCTAGCTCTTGGATCACTCCATAATGATCATCTAATTCTCAGGCTGTCTGGAGCACGCACAGTGCACTCTCTGTTTGTGCACTCACACAGATGTCTGCATATTCAGGGCCACCACGCAAGAGCGCCAGGACCCCATCTCCAGGTCAGTATGAAGATATTTGCACAAACACCCTGCCCCCATGTCTCGAAAAATATTTCATTTCTGGCTGACAAGGTTTAGCCGAGCAGACACCTGATTCCCCAGACCTGCTGGACACCATACAGAAAGTCCAGTGAAGACATTACAGGATTAGACCCATTGTGGCATTCTAAAACTCAATTCATCTGCTCCTAATAGTGTTTCAATAGTATCCTAGTAACCTCTTCTGTGAAGCTTCATCTGGTCTGTATTTGCAAACACTATTAAAAAAAGGCCTTGCATTCAGGGGGAAAAAAGGCTGTGTTAAATCTCTTCTTAGAGCTGCCGGGGAGAGGTGCAGGCGCCACTGTGGGCAAGTGTATTTGCCAGCGTGCCATATGGGAGCCATGGTTGGGACTTTTTTTTTCTAGAATAATTAAATGTTGATGGCAGAGTTCAAATGGATCATTAAAATTCAAAAGTGTAAGAAACAGATTTTTTCTTATGTTGCTGAACGCTCCAGAGGGCTGAATTGCCGGCAGAGTGGGGCAGGCTGCCGCCCTGCGATCAGCGTGCGTCGCGATGGTGCTAATTTGATCATAATATAGTCATCTCTGAAGATTACAGCTATTCAATTAAATATTCTAATTAACCTGAAGTATTAGGCAAATGATACTAATTACAAATATTCTCCTGAGATTCACAGCAATGAAAATCCCACTTGCAACTGATACTTCTAGCCAATGTTTCGTAACACAATGTCCTATATCATAGGCTTTCAGAATATTAAAATGCAGTTAATTTGCCTAAACCTCATTTGTTTAATGGCATTAGCATTTTGTTTGAAATTGTAATAAACGTACATCCCGCTTTCAAGTAAAATTTAAAATGAGTGTACTCTTGGGGTAACTTAAGATTCCTGTTTACAGACCTAGCACTTTATTCAGTAAGCGGAACAGTTTGAGCTTAACTTTCAGCCATTAAACATATTGAAATTGTTTAAAAATGCTAATAATTTGTCTTTTCAAATAAGAAAAAAAGGATATTTTGCAGTAAAATTTCATGATACCACCCGTGTGACTGTCTCCCACTGTGAGGGCCTGGTGCCTGAGCTCCCTTCCCACTCCTGGGGGACGGTTGTGTTCTGGGGGCGGCTGGTGGCTTTGAAGGACCATTTTCATGGGGAAAACGGCTGCACCCTCCATTTCCCTTCACCGGCTTCTCTCTCCTCCTTACATCATATTTACCCCCTAAGTAGCTGGGTCTCTGCGTAGCCAGCCTCGGAGCTGTGATAAGACTGTTTTCTCTCAAGGAGGGTCGCTAATACCCCTCCATTCACCCTGTGTAACCCCAGGTCTGCCGCAACCTCCCCAGCAGCATGTCCTGACACTCTGGCCTGAGTATGACACCCTGTCTGCCTCTGGGGCGGTACCTCTGCTCAGTGGGGCCCTGACCCGCAGAAGAGGAAGACCTCCCAACTGTGAGCGCCGGCCCCTTCTTAGAGGGGTCTTTCCAGGGAAGACCTGCACCCATGTCCTGGTCGCCATGGGGGTGACACAGAAGGAATCAGGAGAAAGGGTTCGTCAGGTTAAACATCAGGTAGAGATTTGTATTTTGATTTGTTTACAAAATCTTTTTGGGGAGGTCTCACAGTGAGGTTTACACCCTAATCCCCAGGACAGCTGTGCAGAGTGGGGACTGCAGTTCAGAAGCACAGGCACGGGAGTGTCTGTCCCCAGGGTGGCCCTGACCTGGGACCAGCTTCTGTGGGGTGTGTGGGTGGTGGGAAGGACATACCCTGCCCTGAGTGCTCAGTTTCACAGTGACAGACAGGACTTGGTTGGAAAGTCACCCTCAGAAATGGAAGGCGAGCGCATGGGGCAGGGGTACAGGCAGCCCCAGCCGGCTCCGTGGGTGCCGGACACCCTCCCGGACCTCGGGGAGGCAGTGGGAGAGGTAATCTGCATGGGGCCAGCACATGCGAACTTACAGCCACATCCTCTGGGGGAGGGACTGTCCTGGAACGATTAATTCCCTGTCATAAAAGCTGCTGTCCTAACACCTCCGCCCTCGGAAACAGGCCATGTGTGGAAGGCCTTCACTTCTACAGTGTGAGGAGTCGCGTGCACCCGTGGCCCCGCCTGGTCCACTTCACACAGCGGCAGGCTCAGAGTCACTTTCCCAGGGAAGGGTCCTGGCTGGAGGGGACAGGGACCCTCCACTGTGCGACGCCTGAGGCCTGCCGCCATGCTCAGCCCCGTCGTCTGCAATTTCGCCCTGGATTTGTGAAATCTTCACTGAGAAGAGGCTTGTTGCTTCCAGGATGGTTTTTGTGAAGGACAAACTTCACCCAGGGAAAACCCCGTATCCTGGGGAGACATTTGCAGCCTGGGCCCGGGCCCCTTCCACCTGAGGGTGTGGCCTGACCAAGGAGAGGGGAGCAGGCGGCTGCAGAGTCCCCCAGAGGCTGCTTTCCTCCAGGGGAGACTGGTCAGTGCTGAGATCTGCAACCGTGGGCGCTGTCGAGCTGGGGATGTGCAGCGTGTCCCAGGGCCTGAGACGGGTCTCCTGCCAGCGCTACACCCACCTGCTGGGAGTAGCTCTTCACGAAGGCTCCTGAGAGTACAGAGGTCATTCTAGTGACCAAACGGTGATGGAAAAAGGGAAAACACGAGCTAGAAAGAGTGAGTGAAAGACAGACGCAACAGAGAAAGAGGAAGACAGGAGTGACATGTCCTTCAAACAGAGGCAGGATCCCAGGTGACATTTGAGGTCTCCAAGTCCTCGTCAAAGAGCCAGAGTTCCAGCTGTGGATTCCTCCCTCCCCTCTTTCCGAGCGGGCCGAAGCTCTGGAGCCCCGGAGGCCGCCGAGAATGCGACCCAGCCCGACAAACCCTCCTGGCTCCAAACGTCCTCGCTTTCTCTCTAAGTGACTGGTGTGGTGCTGTTCAGATGGATGAAGACATCGGGGATCGCTGGGGGATAATCTATGTTTCTCTTCTTTTCTAAGAAAAATCATTGCTTCTTGAGGTGCAAATGTCGCCCCCCTCCCTTTTCCCTGCAAATAACGCAAAAGTGATATTTTTAAATTCACATGGTCTACATCACTCGGATGTGGGTTACGGAACCGGGTGATTCCTGATGTGAAATGACATCAGCGTAAGAGGAAACCTGGGCTGAGGGGCATGACCCTGGGGTCACACAGCAGCACGCGTGTATCCAGGCTCCCCAGAGGGACGGCTGAGTCCAGAGTCCGGCTCCCCCTCTCCTAGCCTCTGGCCTGAGTTCCAGTGACCACACTGCAGTAAGCCCCTCCGCACTGTCCTGCGAGGGTGTGCACACGTGCGTGCCTGCCCGTGAGGGGAAGGGGCAGCATCTGGAAATGGTGCTCAGGACCCTCCAGGGCACCGGTGAATGTGGTTTACACGCAGGCCCGGGAACGCCGTGTGTCCTGGGAGATCAGGAGATACGCACACATGTCACAGGGCGACTGTGGCTACCAGGGGCTGCTTCGCACAGGTCTGGAGCTGTGTGGGGAAGGCACGTGTGAAAGGCTGTGAAGAAAACTGCTTTGTGACATGCTTTTCTGACACGATTATATTGATCTGAAAGACATTCACCAGAACCACCACCTTTCGGGCCCAAGAGGGGAGCAGCGCCTGTGCAATCTCTCCCATCACTTGATATTCATGTTCTTTCTCAGAGGTCTCTGAGTATGTCATGTGTATAATACCGATGCAGAATTGGGCGCCGTCGTCGCTGCTGGCAATATGTTTCAATAAGGTAATTTTCTCTCTGCCTAAGAACATCAGCGGGGTGCGATCCGGAACAAAAACAGGGTATGACATCTTATTCAAGCATACATCTGGAGGACAAAACTATACTTTATTAAAGGAAAATAGGATTTCAGGATTGTTTTGACAAGCGGTAAAAGTGCACCTCTGTTTACATACAGTATGGGGTAGAAGCCTGAGGTGCGCCGCAGCCCTGGTGAGCAGCTGCGGGGCTGAGGGCCGTCGGCAGCAGGATGCCCCGTGGCGTCTGTTCCCGCCTCCAGCTTCGCTTTCTGGGTGTCCAGAGTCAGGCGTCCTTAGTTCCCCTGTGGGCAATGCCGCTGACGTTCTCCCCTTGTGACAGTCAGCCAATGACGATCTTCCTTCCTTTATTCTGTGGGGTCATCCTAACTCTGTGCTTGTGAGGGGGAAAGAGAACATTTTTTTGACCTTCTTAAATCAGTGCAAGCGTTGAGATTTAAAATAAATACTGGAAATAATGTCAGATGTTAAGATAGCAGCTGTGCAGAGACACTGCCTCCCTTTAAATCACCTGCTTTTATGGCTCTGCGCATCTTTATTACTCCTCCCCGAGCCTGCCAGGGATTTCGGAGTCCTGGTCCTGATTCTCAGGGACGTTTCCCGAGATTTCTGCATCACAATGGTCAAAGCTTTTGCCATGTTAGCTCCTGTGAGCAGCGGGGACTCCTGAGTTAGTCACCTCGAGGGCGTGCCTGTGACCGTGAGGAAGCTGAGCAGAGACGTGGTCGGGCCCCACCCCCCAGATGGCAGAGCTCCCCCCACTGTGCGTGACTCCCGCACCTGCCCCCCAGCAGCACGGGGGTTTCCTTTGGATCCTTAGAGAGACCATGCACTATTATTTTCAGAAAGGGTGGCAATGTCAAGAATAAGACCAAGCCACACTAAACGTTCAGGCATAAATGCTGAAAAGCATCTTACAGCACAAAACAGGCTCACTCACAGTCCTGGACTGTTCAACAACGAAATTGTTTTTAAATTACCAGATTTTTGTTCTACCTCATTTTTCAGGAATCCTTCTGTGATTTGGCCAATTTTGTGGGTACAGAAGGAGTTACACTAAAGACTAAATTTTAAATATTAAAACTGAGAGAAATCCAAGCCAAATTCCCTTAGTGATGTTGTGGGAATGGAGCAGCTTGGGGACGGTCGGATGCTCCAGACGGTCAGCACGGCCGGCAGTGGGGACCTTCCAGGCAACGCACTCTGCGGCGTCTGTGCTTGAGAGGAACGAGAGCCCGTTGTCCCTTGTTTATCTTATACCAGACGCGTGCTCCGAGACGATTTATCAGCCAACAGCACGTAATCTGCCTATTGTGCAGCACAGAAATAGTAGATGCAAGTGCTGGGAAAGGGCGTTTTGAAACACATGCTATTAGCGTTTTTAGAGAAAGAAGCTCAGGCCCTTTTATTAATAATATAAAGTCAGCACCAAAATAGAAATAGAGGGCCAGGAAAGACGGGGGGCGATCCTCCCCACTGTGAGCGCCCGGCTGGGTGGGAGTCAGCGGTGTCGTGCGTGGACGCTGCCCGCGGCATGTCCCTTCCTGGTCTGCACCCCGAATCCTCCCTGATGTTTGTGCACATTTAAAACACCCACCGTGGCAAAGGGACGTGTCATACTTGACCTCAGCTGTCACCGCAGGCTGAGCTGGACAAGCGCTAGGCAGTGACAGTGCCAGGTGTTTGAGCCCTGTCCCTGAAAGCGTATAGCACGGAGCCTTTTGTCACTGGCTTTGCCCCCCACGTCCCAGATCATGTATCCTTGTGACACTTTCTTCGATAGATGACAAAAGCATTTTTTGGTTTGCCGTCTGTAAAAAGGAAGAAGGTTAGGACGTGGTCTGTGAACTGGGATGGAGCTGGGCAGAGGGGCCGGAGCCTCCCCCTGTTCACTGTCCACGTGGCCGAGTTGTGGCTCTAAGGGGACAGACCTGGGTGTGAGACACAAAGATGCAAAGGTCGGCCTCTGTCAGCTGCCCCGACTGTGTTCCCAGCGATCTGTAAGTTTTCTGCATTTAATTCATTACAGAATATATTTCAGACATCAAAATACAAAATATACAGAAGAATTTATTTCCCAAGGAATGTATAGGAGACACATTAAAATTCAACTTTATCATAGGCACATGCTGGCCTAAGTATTTGCTTTTTCATTAGTTATGGAGGATTGAGGCAATATACATTCAGACAGCCGTTAGACGCTAAAACATTTTTAAAAGAGTGCTTACATGACAACTTCTAACTTCCCTTTTTATCATTGATTTTCTTGTTTCTGAGAGGTAGTCTCTCACCCCCTGTGGGTACTCAGCCTGGTCTGTGGGGTAGGAGTGTGGTCAATTTGATGGTGAGGAGGGAAGGACAAAGTTGCCTTCTGGATGCTCATTTCATCAATTACCTCAATAAACATAATATTTAGCTTTTCTGGCAAAGTGTATCTGCTAGTCTGAAACTCGTTACTGAGAATGTCAGAAGGTCTATCACAGGTCAGAGAGAGCAGAGCTTGCTCTATGGTATAATTCCTATTTATTTTCTTAGCACCAATCTTCATTACTTATTTTTCTATAAATATTAATGCACTTGATTCTGAGACAGTGCTCCTAACTTTGCTAGAAGCATGACTTAATCGACGGCACATGTGGTTGAATGCCTTTTTAAGGTGAAAAATTATGATGCCAAAGCGTCTTGGGTTTAAAGATTTCAGATCAGATAGAGCGAACTTGTACAGCTGAGCCTAAACCATGTTTGGTTTTGAAAATAAAGGAAAACCGAGAGTGATAATATAAAACATTATAAAGACATGCAAAACTTCTTAAAAGAACACTTTGGAAAACTCATCAGGTCAATGGTTTAAACTCATTAAGAAGTGCCCTCGGAATTCCATCTCAAAACATCACCTCTTTTAGTTTAGGTATTCAGAGCAGCTACCAAATTTGAGGAGCCATTAGTCTTTTTAGGTAACTCTCCATGCTGTGTGGAGGGTGCAGGGAGCAGCAGGTCCTTAGAGACAGGCCAGCCCTGTGACTGCAGAGACCTCAGTGTCTGATGCACAGTTGGCTCATTTTAGAGCTACGAGGGGTGATAACGCCCAAGGTCCGGCAGACATGGTCATTCTCTAGCAGAGGTGGTGACGCTCAGGTACACAGGGGCCTTCCTCAGGATGTCTGACCCATTTCCAAAGGTTTACCATTTGCAGTCCAGGGAGGGACCACTGATTTTTCTCATTTACCTACATGGTGTCTCCTCTTTGGGTGAACTCGGTTACATCATGGGCTTTTCCAATGTCATCACTGTTAAGAGAGAGTTTTGACCAACCACAAGCCTGTCCAGTCTGCAGCATGCAATAAAAAAGTATCTCACCTAATTAAATCAGGTGGGCACAGTTGGAATCTGAGTCCTGAGTATTAAACACTTCGGTAATCCAATCTAAAGTTAGAGTGTCCGAACAAATTTAGAGAGATTTAATTCTAAGCTCCTTCCCTCTTAACCTCCCCCTGCCTAGATAGACCCTCTTACCAAGAGGCAGTGCTTCCTCCCCTCTAGAAAGTGTGAGAATTGGGTCCTGTCCCCTCTAAGTCAATGAAGAGTATTTTTGCTTAAAGCTTCAGCCAACAAAAGCTCTTAGAAACCAAAGAGAACCCACTTTCCAGAGCCCTTCCTATGACATAATTTGATGAGACCCTCCACATTGCACCAGAGAGGATTGTAATGGTCTGGAGAACAAAGATCATAGTTGAACAGTGTGTCCTAGAAAGGTCAGCTTCAACTGAGAACACCCAGCTTGTCCCACTCATTTTGAGGGGGATTAAATGCAACCAGAATTGTCTACTGCACAATGTGAAAATGACCAGTTGTGTCCAGAGGGATGGAGCAGTGGTTCTGAGCCCTTCACATGTCACGCTGAGGGTGCTGGTCCCTGTGACCGTTGCATGAGCTGCAGGGGACAGGGCAAAGGGCACCATCTCCCGCAGACACCAGGTGTGGAGAGGAGGACTCAGCATGAAGCCCTCTCTGCATCTGACCTGGCTGCTGTCCTCCTGCCCCGTATTGAGGACAGCACCTTTTTAACTCCATTTGTGCAAATTTTAACATACTTTTGCCAATAAAACCAATTTGCTGAATGATGATAAAGTGTACAGTTTTCTCATACTAAATCCCCATCAAGTACACAAACTTTCAATGTATTCACATACCTCTAGAATTTTGGGTATACACGTTTATAACTCAAATCATGATTTAATGCTTGATAATAAAAAGTTTATGAGTCATTTTTGTAAAGCAAACAATCACTCCCAGTTCTAATTTTTTAAATGTAGATGGACAGGTTTGGATTTCTTTGAGTCAGGTTCATCTGTATGACACAGCCGAGTGTACAGTGAACTAGATACTGTTTACCAGCAGTTTCAAGGACACCTAAATTACGTTCTCGAATGTGTGTGTCGCTGCACACCTACTTTGGCAAGACTATACAAACAGCTCAGTAAGGGGCACAACCTCGGTTCACCCATGTCTCCCAGCTGTGTTCCTGGAGATGTGTGGCCGTATCTTGCTGAGTGGTGTTCATTATTGTTGTGTGTGTTTTTGTGTGCCGTTACGAGAATGTCCGAGCTTGAATTGGAGCAATGAACAAACATTAAATTTCTTGTTAAACTTGGCAAGAGTAGAAGGGAAATCAGGGACAGAATAGTCCAAGTTTGTGTGGATGATGCCATGAAGAAAACAGCAATGTACACATGGATTAAACATTTTTTTGAGGGGAGAGAAAGTGTCACTGATGAAGAAAGGTCAGAATGGCCAGGAACAAGCAGAACGGAAGAAATCATTGCAAAAATTCTTTGAATTGTGCATCAAAATCATTGCCTGAGTGTGAGAAATGTAGCAGACCAAGTAAACATTGATAAAGAAACAGTAAAAAAATCTTTTTTTTTTTTGAGACAGAGTCTCACTATGTCACCCTGGTAGAGTGCTGTAGTGTCATAGCTCACAGCAACTTCTAACTCTTGGGCTAAAGTGATTCTCTTGCCTCAGCCTGCCAGTAGCTGAGACTACAGGTGCCTTCCACAACGCCTGGCTGGGTTTTTTGTTTGTTATTGTTGTCGTTGTTGTTTAGCAAGCCTGGGCCTGGTTCAAACCACCAGCCTTGGTGCATGTGGCTGGCGCCCGAACCACTGAGCTGCAGGCACTGAGCCAAACAGAAAAATCTTAACTGAAAATCTTGACATGAGAAAGGTGTGCAAAAATGGTCCCAAAGGAGCTTACTGATGAACAAAAACAAGAGAGACAAAATTGGCCAAGACCTTTTGGAAAGGCAAGACAATGTTTCGCGCTGTGTTGTCACTGGTGATGAAACCTGAGTGTACCCAAATGACCCTGAAACAAAGGATCAAAGGGCACAATGGTAGTCAGCCCATTCTCCACAACCAAAAAATTTCCTCAGTCCAAATCAAGATTTAAAACAATGTTGCTCATCATTTTTGATATCAGAGGGATTGTTCATTATGAATTTATATCAACTGGACAAACAGTTAACCAAGTTTACTATTTGCAAGTTCTCTAAGGCCATGTGAAAAAGTTAGACAAAAAGGACATGAATGTTCACCAACAACTCATGGCTCTTGCATCACGACAATGTACCAACTCACACAGCACTGTCTTTGAAGGAGTTTTTAGCCAGTAAACACATAACTGTATTGGAACACCCTTCCAACTACCTGATATGGCCCCCAGTGACTTTTTTCTTTACCCAAAGATAAAGGAAATATTGAAAGGAAGGCAATTTGATGACATTCAGGACACCAAGGGTAATATGAGGACAGCTCGGATGGCCATTCCAAAAGCACTTTGAAGGGTAGACTAGGTGCCGGCATTGGTGCACAGCTCCCCAAGGGGAGTAATATTCAGCAATGAAGCACGTAGGGCTTTTTCTAGGATGAATTCACAAACTTGATTGTCAGACCTTGTATTTGCTGAGAATTCTATATACATCCCTAAAAACACCATTGAGCTTATTTTTACCTTGCTTTAAGATTGAGAAAGATGAAACTTGGAGAGAGTACAATTGTCTGTCCCCCACAAAAGCCCACACTCTTCCCATTATCGTAAAATGTCTTTAAAGTTGTTTATTTAGCCGATGGCCTCTCCACTCATTAGGAGCTCACAGCATATCAGACGGTTTCTATTCCACTTGGCAGTGACACATAATGCTTATGTTTACTCTGCTACTCTGAAGGCAAATTACTTTTTCTTTAAACATAGTTTTGGTGTACAAATGGTCCTGAAGGATTCAGTTTGAAAAGTAAACCAATAAGACCTGGTATCCTTTGCCTAGTAAACTCATGTGCTGGCTGGTTGATATGCCCCGGCTACATCAATGCAGATGTAGAATGGAATGGAATGGCCACACATCAGGCCAATGTGGGTCTAGCTGACCTCGGAGTCTTCTGTGAATCTTTCCTCGCCAGGATGTGCCACAGACGGTCTGTGGCCATTCAGTACGAGGTCCATGTGGGTTTTCAGAGGTGCTCTCTTCAGACTGAGGATGGACCCTTCCATTTCTACTTAGCTGAGGGTTTTTGATCGTGAATTGATGTTGGATTCTGTCAAATAACATTTCTGCTTCTGTAGACATGACCATATCCTTTTTCTTCTGTATTTGTTAATATGGCAAATTGCATTGATCCCTTTTGAGAACTCCAGTTGGCTACCCTGTATTATGCAATTTTAAATTTGTTAGATTCTATTTGCTAAGATCTTATTTAGAATTTTTACATCTGTATTAATGAGGGGTATGGTCCACAGTTTTCTTATGAGGTCTTTGGTTGTGATATCAGGGAAACACAGACTCCATAGAATGAATATAAAAGTATTCCATCCTCTTCAATTTTCTCAAGGGTTTATCTAAAACTCATATTATTTATTCCTTATGTGTTTGATAGAATTCATCATGGAAGCCATCTGGATCTGGGATATTCTTCATGGGAAGGCTATAAATGAAATTTGACGTGTTGCATTTTATTTTAATTTAGATCAAAATCACTTATAGTGTTTCTTATTTCTTCTTTGACCTGTGGGTTATTTAGCAGTGCCTCCTTTAATTTTCAAACATTTCAGCATTTTCAGAGATTATTAGATTCTTGATTTATAATTTAATTATGCATTAATTAAATTGCGTGTGGTCAAAGGACATACTTCATGTGATTTAAATCCTCTTAAATTTGTTAAGAATTGTTTAATGGATCTGAATATAGTCTATCTTGGTAAATGTCTGTGTGAACATGAAAAAAAATCCTCCTTCTGCTGTGCGTTTGTGGGGCGTCCTGGAAACATCCACCATGCCCTGCTGGGGAAGATCGGCTTTCTGTGGCATGCTTGATTTTCTGTCTAGCTGATCAGCCAGTTGCTGAGAGAGTTATTAAAACCCCCAACTATAACTGTGAATTTATCTGTTCCCTTCTGCAGTTCTCAGCCTCCCCGACTTCCGTGTGTCTTCGTGGAGAGCTGACACTTTGCCACTGTGCTGTGTCTCTCTTCAGCCCCACCAGCTCAGGGCTGAAACCCACTGAGTCTCAGATTAATGTAGCTGTTTCCCGCTGTCTCTGGTCAGTGTTTGCATGATACGTGACTTTACGTCCCTTCAGTTTTAACCCATCCCTGTCTTTATATTTAAAGGGGATTTTTTTTGGTGGATGACATGTAATCAGGGCTTGTTTTATCCAATATGATAAACTTGGTCTGTTAGTCAATGTATCTAGATCACTTTAATTTAATGTATCATATGGTTGGATAAAATCTGCCCTCCTGATTGCTTTTTACTCATACTTCACTTGGTAATATTTTTATTAATTGTTCTAGGGTTTGCAATATATACTTTTAATTAATGAGCTACATTCAGACTCCAAACTCATTTACTGTTGAGACTCCACCCTCCGGGCAACCAATTCCTCCCGCCAATTCCGTTTTGCTGATTTTCTTAGATTTTACTTTCACATATGCTGCAAATACACGTTTATGCTGCTCCTTTGCCTTAGAGAGGGTCGACCTTTCCTAGTTTTCCCTTGCCCCACGTGCAAGCAGTTTTCACTGGTTCCTGAGGCTGGAAGGCCCGTTGCCAGGAGGGAGGCTTTTCCACTTCGACGCTGGTCCCTACCTGACTTCCAGCTCCCAGGATGTTGTGTTGGGACTTGAACCACCTCAGTCACTAGCTGGGCCTGTCCTGTGCCAGAGCCTGGACCACTGGGCATTGTGAGCAGCGACACTTGCTCTTTTGGTAACACACAAGAAACGGGGTGCAGTCTGAAGCACCATCTCGCCCACGCTTGGCAGGGGCGACTCCAGAAAACAAGACTCGGCCAAAGATGCTGGGACAGGGGGTGGGGGCTTGAGCAGGAGCTGTTGACATCGGGCTGACTCCCTCTACTCATATTTGAAAGGTCACAGCCACGAAATTCACTGCCAAATGCCCTTTCAGAGGCATTGGCTATTCTCACCAATGCCAAAAGTTACCTAACCCAATTGTCAAGCAGTGGACATTTTCTAGAATGTCTCTCCTCTCTGTTGGTATTTCCTGGGTGTTCTTATTTCCTGGGAAATTCTTAATATAATATTCAAAGAAAGGCACCAAATATAGTATTCAAAGAAAGAGGTGGCATCTTGGCCCCCTCTAATGGTCATCTCCCGCTTCATTTGGGTACTTTCTCTTATGGGAGTAAGTGATTAGAGGGGCCAAGATGACAGGGAGGTGCCATCAAATCCTGGGGCGAGTCCAGACCTGTGGGCCGAGGAGTTCCCAGGACTCTGTGAGGGTCTCTTGTGACTGGAGGTCAGGGGTGTGCTCCAGAGGAACCTGAGGCGAAAGTCGGAGTGGCAACTGGACAGTGAAGGGAGAGGCTCCGATGGGACGACGGATCCCACGTGCTGGGAGAAAAGCCCAGCGTCTTTACTTTGTTCTTCTCCCTGCTGGAGGGTTTTCCCTGTACACTTGTGTTTTATTGGCAGTTTATTATACCCAGCAGAAGACACTGAAGCCTGCAACAGGATCCTCTGTTGTGCAAACACACCGCATTTAATTTGACTCCATGTATTACAAGCATTATAATCCCTCTTTGACTTCACATGATTGACTAATCTCATCATCAGAGGGATAAGCCTGTCTCAGCCCTGACGGCAAGCTTAGCAGACAGGAGAAATTAGGGCATTCCCTGAGATTACACACCGCGGCACAGTCACGGCTCTGAGCAGGGCTCTCCCACAAGTGGTTACTCGTGGACACGTGGCCCCCATTCATGGTGGGGCTCCCAGGGAGCTCGGCGGCTGTGACTTGCAGGACATGCCCAGATGGGGACCTGCCCTCCAGGTAAATTGCAGCCTGGCACAACCAGGAGCAACCCCTTAACTCATCGAAGAGATGCATCGAGTGTGGGATGGAAGGGTCAGGCAGGCCACTGATGCCGGGAAGACCCAGGCCTTTTGAGGGGTGTGCACCTGCCTGTCTGCTGGGTCTGTCCAGCCACTCTGAGTGTCCCCTCCCTGCCCTTTCTGTCTGTTCCCATTAGGAGGAATATGAGTGAGTAAACCCATGGGTGTAACATGAATCTAAATGATTTCTGATATATCATTCTGTGACACAAAAAATGAACAAAAGTACATATTAAAAAATACTCTCCACTGACAATTATTCCCAGTAATATCCATAATATTTATCATTAAACATTTTAATTCAGACGATGTTTTGTGTTTCATCAAATGTGACCATGGACTGTGAGGTCCGACATTGTTTTAGGCACCACCAGGAAACAAAAATCACTGCGCTAATTAAACAAAGATACAACAAAATGATCACCTAAGTTGTCATGATTAATTTTACTTATTGAAAGAGCTGTTTTCTCTTTCCAAAGAGGTATTTTTCACATTACATCATTGTGCATACATTAACAAAAAAGCAGAAACGCAGCGCTGAAGTTTTTCCTGATCCTCTTCCGTGTTCGGCATCTGATTCCTCTGACTTACTCGGAAACTCTGCACGTGACAAGTTTCAGGGCCGCGAATTCATAAGCATTTCCCTAAATTTTTAAACAATGGACCCACCTTGAGTGAATTTCACTTGGCTATAGTTTGGGTAGTCAGCCGCTGCTCAAAGACAGCAAAGGCTCTGAGGAGTCACCTTTTCACACCGTCCCAGAGTCTGTGCATGTGTGTATGTGTGAGTGTGTGAGCACACGTGTGCACGTCAGCCACCCCTGCCTCCCAGCAGGGAATCTTCGCCCGCTTATTCAGACATATTCTATGAATTTCCTGCCATGCTCTCCTTGTCTGGGGGTGAGAAGCTGCTGTCACCCAGAGCCAGCTTTGCTGGGAACTTGTGGCTACCCTGCTCCCTCTTTCTGAAGTCCCACAAAGCATGTGACTGTTGCTTGGCAGGGAGATGAGGAAACGTGAACTATCCTTTGCTGATAAGCGTTTCCTTCAAAGTATCAGCTCAAGCTCTTCCCCTGAGAGCCCAGAGTCTCCTTTCCTCAGCACACAGTAAAGTTCTTTCCATGATGAATCACTGTGTCATCTGCAGGAAGATGTTTTGAGCCAAATATTTGACACAAGGTATCGAACCCTGCACCATACACAGCTCAAGAGAAGTGACGATGTGCTTTGGACAGATGGTGAGATGTCTTCACTTTCATAAACGTTAAAGTGTGGAACAAATAATGTATCATAGAACTGATCACATATGGTAATAACTTTAGGTCAATATTTTATCTCATTCATTTACATTTAAAACATTAATTTTACAGTTTGCAGGAAATACTTCAAATGTCCAAAAGGCTTGAAGGATGCCGCCAGACCCAAGTTCAGGAATGGGGCCTGACACGTGCCGGGCCTGCTTTTGCTTCCCTCAGCACACCCGGGAGCATGTCTCACACACACACGGGCGACAGGCGGGGAAATTCCCCCAACAGGGATGAACATTCAGGAATTCACGGACAAAACCCTAACTGCTAGCGATAGTCACTTGGGGAAACAGTGCCCCTATGGCTGCTGGCCACCTGGCACCTCGGAGTACACGGGACCTTGTCAGACCAGCTTGTGGGGTGGAGACACAGCCCCTGACTCAGGGTGGGCTGACTCCAGGGACTGTGTCTTCTAAAGACACCAAGAGATGCACAAGGACCCAGGGGCAGACCCAGGGGCTGACCCAGGGGCTGCATGGCGCCTGGGAGGAGCGGACGGCAGGCGCCAGTTAGGAGAAGGCCCCAGGCAGATTCTTGCCCCCAGCTCTCAGGGAGCCACCCTGCCAAGGCCATGGCTCTGGAGTCTCCAGAACTGAGAATATGAATCTGCGTTGTTTCATTTGCAACAGCAGCCCCAGAAATGGAACACAGAAGGCAAAGAGGTTGTGCGCAGCTGCAGGAAGGGGAGTCACCCCACGCCCCCCACCCCTCCCGCCTCCCAATGCATTTCCAACCCCAGGTTGATTCCCCTGGCCGTGCATCTGACTCATCTGTGGAGCGTCAGCCCAAGCCTGCCAGCCCACCACAGGCTCCCTCCTACGGAAGGTCGCACAGGCCACCATGTGGGGCTGCTGCTGTCACATCCACGTGACCCTGTTTCCCTGGTCCAGCCTCATTTTCTGATCCATTCATCCGCCAGCCTATTTTGCCCCTTCTCCTTTACCCTCTTATGCCGATGTTTTAAAATACTTATTTTTAGAGCAGTTTTAGGTTCACGGCAAAACTGAGCAGAGGACATGGAGAGTTCTCATACACGCCAGCCCTGAGTGTGTACAGCCCCCCACTATCTACGCCCCCACCAGAAGGTGCACTTGCTACCAGAAAGCCCCATAGGCCACAACGTTGTCACCTAAATCTGTCACTTACATCAGAGCTCAGGCCCTGTGATGGCGGCATTTGTAGAATGTGCCCGTATCTGTTCATCAAGCCAGTCATGTTTAAACTCCCTTATTTATCTAATCATAACAAAATAAATCTTTTAATACTAATTTTGGGAGGACTTTATTTTCAGATAGTTGCATAACCCCAGCTTGACTCAATTTAAACAAAGTATCTCCTAGATACATGGTAATGAACTTGGCCAAAGACAAAATGAAAGAGAAAATGTGAGCAATTTCTTACCTACAAGGGGAAAAATATCAGGGTGACATTAAACTTCTCAGCTGAAACCTTTCAAGACAGAAGAGGGTGGTCATCTGTCTGTAACGTTCTGTTTGTTTGTTTGTTTTTAGACAGAGTCTCACTTTGTTGCCCTCAGTAGAGTGCTATGATGCCACAGCTCACAGCAACTTCAAATTCTTGGGCTTAAATGATTCTCTTGCCTCAGCCTCCCAGGTAGCCAGGACTATAGGCATCCACCACAACACCTGGTTATGTTTTTAGAGAGCTATGTTTTATGATTTAAGTCTCAGTCTGGCTCAGGCTGGTCTTGAACTCATTAGCTCAGGTATTCCACCCATCTCAGCCTCCCAAGAATATTATTAAACGAAACAATTTTTAGCCCAGGATTCTTCATTCTGCTAAACTAAGTTTCATTTTCTTTTTTTTTAAATAATTTTATTAAATCATAATTGTGTACATTGGTGCAATCATAGGGCAGAATGTGCTTCATATACAATCAGAAACATTTTGATCGTACTGTGAGAGATAGCCCTCACAGCATTTTCTTAATCACTATATAA